>CAIGRE010076314.1:0-11905 GCA_903798275.1 Fraxinus angustifolia subsp. syriaca
ATATATATGTAAATGCACTAAAAGCAGTGCGCTAGACCTCTTTGTGTTATTTAACAATTCACGTGCTCGACTAGAAGCAGTGCGTGAAACTAGATGCACATTTAGAAGTAGAAGAACTAGTTATGGACTTCTGTTTCGGTTGAAAAAAATCGTTTCAATTAAAACGATATCAATCTAATAAGTAATAAGTAGTTAAAATTTAAAATTACTCCAACAATCCAACACTCATTACACTCCAACTGTCCAATCCGACAACAGGCAACATCTAACATCTCAAATTCATCCATAGTTTTCACTTTCCATTAATCTCTAATTAATAATCACTGCTCACTAGTGTAGAATATGTACGATTCATAGCATGCAACCCAATTACACCTCTCTCTTTTCCCTGTGAAAATTCACCCATATTTTTTCAATAAACCGTTAATTAAGTCGACCAACTTTTCGTCTAAATCTCTACCTTTAGTGGAATCTAAGAAAAAGAAGAATGGGGAAGTGGGTGTGGAATTTGAGAAGAATATAAGACATCGTTCCATCTCCAAAGACTTGATTTTTAGTATTAATAATAGAATTTTCATATAGACTTTTCCAGAATAAACTTTCCATTTTGTTTGATTGTCGACGAGCAAGACAAAACTTTGTTTAGCCCAAGGTCAGATCAGTGGCGACCATGGCTGGTTGGGATGAAGAGGCACTGCTCGTCTTTGATCTTCTTGTTGAAGATACCCCAAATCGTCAAATCAAACACACGAAATGCTCCAATTTACAGAATATCAAGACCCCACCTACAAATTCAACAAGGTATTAACAGTACTTGGGATTCATGTAAATAGTTTTCGTTTTCCAAATTCATCCGCCGGTGTTTGCTTTATCTTTTTGAGGAATTACCTTATTGTTCTTTTTAATTTACAGAAAATGCAGGGCTCAGAGGAGTCCTGCTGAAAAACGGCTCAAACTGAAAATATGGTTTTCTTCTTCCCGTCTTCTTTCAGCAATAGCACCCGACGCCCTGCGTATTGAAGACTCTGATGGATCCAGCATGGGCGGCCGCACCCCCTCGTCGGGTATTGGGTTGCCCCTGCATTCACCTCATTCTCATTCAAATCATCTTCATTTTCCTAGTTAATCTCAAGAAAATCACCATTTTTCTCCACCATCCCTTCAGATCTCCGTGCAAAATCTGTATCATAATTCATGGAATTGACTTCACTCTCCTCCTCGTCTACTCTACCATTGCATTCCTTTAACTTCTCAAAATCAACCACATTGTCTATTTTACCACGATTTTAACTTCTTGAAATCAACCACACCGTCTATTTTACCACGGTTCTTGAAGAAATCTTCTTGAGAAGCCCGCAGGCTCTCATAGCCACACACAAACACTTTGATCTCCCATTTGTCTTCTTACACTTGGTACAAGCCACATCAGCCGCCAAATCATTCGATTCATCTCTCTGTGATTTTATCTTTGCGACCACAAACTTCCTCCCTCGAATCTTGTTCTTCTGCGAAGGCACAAAGTTAGGGTTTTCGGAAACTGCATTCTTTGTGCTTTTTGTAGTTTTCACCAATGGCGAATTCGACAACTTTAAGCTGGGAATCGACATATTGGATTCAAATTCTTTGAGCTTTTCGAGGAGATGAAGAATTCAATGGGATTTTTATTGAATCGAGTTGTAATGGTAAAGGCTATTTGGGGGCTGCTCATAAGAATTGTGCTAAAACTGGTTCAAGATCAAGGGAGACATGTGAGTTCAAATTATTTTACTTTAATTGGTTTATACGTGGAAAAATATTTTTAGGGAAGAAGATGAAGTGGGGGTAGGGTGAAAAATAAAGTTTAAAAAATTTGGGATTGTAACACATATAAAACATTTGGATTTAATTTGTAAAAAATAAAAGTTTGGATACTGAAATTACAATCATTTCTTTTTCAGCCCATGTTTAGTACACATTCTTTCAAAATATATTATTTCAAAATTCATTTTCAACCACATATTCTTCAATAATATAATATTTTTCATCACATTAATAATTTTTCCTTACTTTTTAATTACATATTTCTCNTACTTTTTAATTACATATTTCTCATCATATTACTATTTAAAATACATTATTTTCTCAATAATATCCATCAAACACACCCTCAATTTTGACATTTTTAACGGAAAATCTAACAGATGTTACCGACATAAAGGTTTTCCACACAAAAGGTTTCAAACGGGGGGTTTTCTTCGATTTCCAATATGTAGTAAATATATTGCAAATGAAAACGTTTCTAGGAGATTTTCTGTTATTAATCCTTCAATAAAATAGTGACTAGGAATTGGCGAACTGCTAGCTCAATCCACATGGACGGGACGAGACCTTAACTAATAGGCCCATGATACTGACGATCCAACAAGGGAGAAAATTGGGCTGGATGAATTCAACTCCACGTTATACAATACGCTTAACGCCGTTGATCGCAGCACCTAAAAAATAATGGGACCCCACGCGCAAATCCACTTTTACACCAAATCCACATTTCCGAAAAATATAAAATTCCTTTCCCCAACCCTAATCCTCAGCACTCCAATTACACCACCGGCGTACGTTATCATAGGTCCTACTTTGTCACCATGGCAACAGCCTCCGTCAATTCACGACCGCCGGCTCCATCGAAGCTCTACGATCTTGACATCACGATCGTCAACGCAAAGCACTTGAAGAATGTCAACTGGCGTCAGGGAGAACTCAGGCCTTACGCGATCTTCTGGGTCGACCCGGATCGTCGCCTCGCCACTAAGCCTGATGATTCCGGGACGAACCTACCCGTATGGAACGAGCGGTTTGTTTTGCCGCTCTCTCTTCCTCCTAGAGATTCTCTGCTCACATTGGAGATCTTCCACTCCCGACCCTCGGAGACTTCGAAACCCTTGGTTGGCACCCTCCGAATCGAACTCAGGGATCTCCTGGTCGACTCAAACGACTCAGCTACTCGAGTCAAAGCATTTGAGCTTAAACGCCCATCGGGTCGCCCCCACGGGAAGATCCGACTGAAATTGTCTCTCCGTGAACGCCCCAATGAAAATTACCAAACTGCCCCTCCCTCCAGCTATATGTACTCTACTGCACCTCCCCCTCCCTTGCCGACTTACCCCGGACGCGACTACAGAGGATACTCCGCTGCTCCTTATTCCAGTATTTCAATGGTTCACCCGCCTCCGTCTATGCCATCTCCGCCACCACCTCCTGCACCTCAATCCTTCTCATACACCACGTACTCTGATCCATACTCAGGCTACTATCCCGGTTACTACTCGCAGGTGCCGCCACCACCTCCTCCTCGGCCGTTTTTTGAGAGGCAGTCTAATTATGGTGGACCAGGGCCTAGTGCTCCAGTGGATTATGCGTCCTATGATCACCAAAAACGAGGGAATGGAAAATTTGGAACGGGAATGGGTACAGGATTGGCAGTTGGAGCTGTGGCTGGAGCACTCGGAGGGCTGGCACTGGAAGAAGGGATAAAGTACGAGGAAGAGAAGATAGCAGAGAGAGTTGAGAATGACATGGCTTCAAGAGATGACCATTATAGTGAATATCGCACTGATTATTGACGTAAGATTTAATTAATGGCTAATAAGTCTGTGTTAATCTATAATTTGGTGATAAAATATGTATATATAGTGTGCTGCTTTTCAGTAGGCTGCGCTTTGTGTTGGATCAAAGTCTAACCTTGAGTTTAAGTGGACTTTATCCAGTGAGAAACTGTTCCTATATATAATGAATTCTATGTTGCTGAAATAAAAATCTGGTTATTAAATTTCCTGCCTTCAATTTCAATATAATTAAACCCGTGGACATGATGATGCGAGTTTCTCAGCTTTGCCTTTTTTTTTTTTGGATTGTTACCAATTATGAAGCTTAGCTAAGTTTTATGGAGCTTTATATTTGTTTGGAATAGCTCTATACAGCTCGATTTTTTTTATCTTGTACCTGTACAAGGTTGATTGCATAATTTGATCAAACACAATTTCTTTAATGATATTTTCCCCACAGTAGGTTTGAAAACCTTTCTTTCATGCATTTTAAAACTGATGAGATGCTCCTGTTATTCTTATGAAGTTTGTGAATTCTTGCTTCTTGAACGTGGTACGTTGTCCTAATATATTGAGTTTTAATAAGGTACTAGAGCCACATTCATTTAGGTCTTATTAGATGTATATTTACCAATTAGTTTCATATTGTTCTTTCCTCGTGGAAATTTCATATTTTATTGGTCGAACGTTGTTGAGCTAATCATCATAATGTAATTTAATGCGACCTCTCTCTCGATCAAATGGCTGGTTGGTAATTAGCTTGTTCATGTCTGTGTAGTTGCTTGATGTCAACATACAAGGTTCCAATAGTAGCTTCCCAAGTTTTTTGCTAGATCTATATTTCTTATCATATAAATTTGTGTTATCTTTCTCTCTCTAACACTCATAATGTTTGATGAATTTGTGTTACTAAAGTTACTTTCTATAGTAGAAATGTAATTTGTTTCTATTATGCATATAGAAGATTTGAGCTTATTAAGGGTGATCTCCAAGCTATACTCATAAGTGATAAATGATCATCTTATTAAAAAAAAAACGGTGTTGACTTTTATTCTATCCCGTCATTATGAAGAATGTGATGTAATATCTTTATGACGTGTTAACTTTTTTACGAATAAACGCTTTCTTTACTTGATGTATAACATGTTACCATGATAGAGAAAGTGAAAGGAATGATCTCTAAATGTGAAATGAAGTTTCAAAAGGTGGTATCATCATTTTATGTTGTTCAAATATATACTTGTGATAGTTGGATTAATAATAATGCTCCATTGGTTGGCCCTTCTTTAATTATAAGCTCA
This sequence comes from Fraxinus angustifolia subsp. syriaca, assembly GCA_903798275.1. Classification (NCBI taxonomy): domain Eukaryota; kingdom Viridiplantae; phylum Streptophyta; class Magnoliopsida; order Lamiales; family Oleaceae; genus Fraxinus; species Fraxinus angustifolia. The sequence continues at coordinate 4,883 of CAIGRE010076314.1, forward strand.
TTTCTAAATCACACGTCTAATCTTTATTTACTTTTTTTGTATTATTTTCTATTACTAGATTGTTACTAATCTAATCATCTTTCCTTTATTGTTTAGATACAATAGTGAGGATGAACATAGTCACTTGAGTTCCTATGTGTGAGATTTCATGAGAAATAGTGAAATGCCTTAAAAGATAGACGATTGCATTAAAGTCAATATAGAGCACACTAATTTCTCGTCTTTGGCGAATACTTGTGCACTTTTATTCTATCCATGATTATTACCATATGAAAATCCAAAGGCTTGGTGGGTTATTTGTTTTGTGGTGCTTATGCACCATACGGCAATTGTTGACCTTGAAATTATTGGTGCAACCATTTTTTCGTCGTGCTGTGAAGGAAATTGGAGTACTTATTCCTTTTTGTGTTCTCTTCAAATGAATTACGTTGCTAGAATTTCGTATTTGTTCATAGCGATCTGTGGATCTTGTTAAGGAGTCTACAATATTTGTAAGGAGAGACTAAAATGTGGAGATTGGTGGTGATATATTTGATTCATTTTGTAGATGGTGGTGTGCTTGAAGTTAATATATCTCTAGACCAAAATTAGCAGGGATGGTATTTACTGATGACAAAAATGAACTTGTTGAAGAGACAATTGAAGATGGATGATAAAATTTATTTTGTTGAACTTCGTATAGATAATATATAATGAAATGTTAAGTTTGTTTTACATTTTTCATATACTTAGATGCAACTAGTGAACAATTTTCTGTTTGCTTTATACTGAAATTATAAAAAGAAATGACAAATTATTTTAATTAACGTGTCATGTCTTACTTTTTTGAAAGATCACGTTCTGTGTTCATGTTCATGCCACTTTTTCCTAGCCAGAGAAAATATCTTAACAAGGAATTATTGGCTAAAAGAGTGTAACAACTAATGTGGAAAGGAAAACAGGTGAATAAACTTTCTTAGAAGTTTTGGAATCGAATTTATTATATGCTGTTATATTTAAAGCCTTTTCAATTTATCTAGTCCTTCTCTTTTGCTTGATGATAGTGCCAACGTTTTGGCTCATTATTTTTATTATCAATTTAGCTGCTGCTTATAACTTTTGCATTTTACTTATATCTTTCATAGTTACCTTTTGGGCAAACCCCCAACAACATGGTGACTTTAACATATGTGCCTCAACTCTTGCATAGGAACTTGTCTTAGTTGCTTTACGAAAATTGCGTCCTCCCTTCATTGAGTCTTTATCTTATGTTGGCATGTATTCCGAAGAGGTTTAGATTGCAATCATTCAAAAGGGTGCTAGTATTAGTTGATGGACTCAATGAAATTTTTTGAAGGTGAAGTGAATGTCAAAGCCGCTCCTGAACAATGTGAAATAAGGTTTTTCACTGGTAGTTTAGTTGGATAATTGAAGTCCTTTACCAACTTTCATGCATGATCAGGTGTTTCCTATTCCAACCAGCCCCTTTTCCTCGTCCAGCTGTTTGGACGTGATGTTTTTCCCTTGGATATTTTAGTTCTTCAGTTTCTTTTTAGTTTCTCCCATTTTAATTTCATTTCCCAGTTGCCGACGAGTTAGCGAAAGCCATGTCTTATTTCGTAATATGGATTCAAACATTCATGATCTCGATGTGAATTAGTTGAACTACTTATAAGTTATCTTCTTGTTTCTTAGTACCAAGGCTTTGATGCAGCTTGCAATTGAGAAATCTCTACAGGTGTAGGTAGTCAAATTACTTTGGAGGAGGTAAGCTGACATATCTTGGAGTGTGTCCAGTGCACATTGGGCACAACACACTGGCGTCTGCGGTATGTAGGTGCTTCCTAGATTAACATTGAAGTTTGATAATTTTGAATTCACTTAAACGATTCAACTTGAGGGTGAAGAGATTGTTGATATTTTACTGACAATGAACTAAGAATTCTGATACTAGGGATTCTGGTGTATAAACCTCAGTGCAGCTGTGGAACTGGTGGGTCTTCAGGATAAGTGGTTGCTCCGTATTGTATGGTAAAACTCTGCTAAGAGAATTAAAAAGTTCTATCATGCTATTGAAAATGGAAGTACTCCGTTTGGAAAAAAATGTCTATGCTAGTTAATGCTTTATTTTTTAAAACAAAATCCAATCCAGTGGGGTTGCTCAATTGGTCAGGTCTTGAGTTTGCTCTCCAATGGTCACCAGTTCGAATATCCTCATGGCCACTAAGGTGAGTATCCGGTCGTAAATTTCAGACCCCATGAGATTATCGAGGTGCGCGTAAGTTGGCCCGGACATCCACGGTTATCAAAAAAAAAAAAAACAAAAATACGACCAAGTTTGATAACATTATCATTGCTGTTTTGCTCTGTTCATGTGTGGTGGATTTAGCATATATTTCTAGATGTATGCAGGAATTCAACATCCCTTTGGCCGTTTCTTCTTTTTCTTGCTTTGCTTCTCTATTTGGTTACTTATCCAACATCACTGGCATTGTTTCTCTATTTGGTTACTTATCCAACATCACTGGCATTGTTCTACTTCTCAAGTTCTTAAAAGTTCCTTCTCTCTCTCCCTCTTTTTTTTTTTTTTATTTACTCGTGGTTTAGAGAAACTAATGGAATAATTATATTTAGGCTAGTCATGGTTCACGTTTACATGTCCATTGGCCATATGATGACTGTCATGTTTAATAATTTTTGCATCATTATAGTTGCTGTGAACTCTGGCAATGATCATATTCTTTAGTATCATACAATCTTGATATTGTTAACCTCCTCGTGCCTGCTTTAAAGTGTGTCCGTGTACATTTTTACAAAAGATTCAACTAGAAATTTGCCATTTGTTCTTGATGTGATGGTCTGTGGGTACTAGGATCAAGCGTCTGCATTTAACTTTTAGGTGCCTCTATTCTTCAAATTTATGTTGTAAATTGGTATTTATTCCCAATTCTATGTTGTAAATTGGTTTAAGATATTTGCGTCACGGTCCACTTGCGATTGAGGTATTGGAGTCGGAGTGCAATGCAACTAGGAGTTTGTCTGGGAAATGTTTATAAACCATTTAAATTATAAATAAATAGAAATGAACGATTGATGAGTAGATGATTATTGTAGGTTTTATAAAGTATGTGAATAAAAAGTGATTTGACCTTTTATAAACACAAGTCAAACACGTGTTGAGTGTTGGGAAAGGACATGGATGTTAACTAGCCGAGTCGAGTCGGCTCGCTAGCTGAAACTTGAGGCTTGGGTTCGGTTCAAGTAAAAATGGTTCGAGCTTTTTTTGGGTTCAGTCGAATCAGCTCACGAATTTTATTTTTTCATTTTTTTAAATATCAGGCTACTGCCTGCAAATGATTTCATTTTTTTTTAATTTAAATTTAAATATCAGCTTGCTTTGCATGCAGCAGCTGCAAATGGTTTAATTTTTTTTTTTTTATAGGTTCAGCTTGTCACGGGTCAAAAATAGCTTGTGACACGAGTTGGGAGCCACACGGGCTGTCCCAAGCTCGGTACGAGTCAGGCCAGCTGGGACTTTTTTGGGACCGAGTCAGAGGCTGCCTGAGCCAGTGTGCGAAATTGACACCTGTAATGTTTAGCCCTACCCGTGGCGCAGTAGTATAAGGTTAAAAATTCTCCTTGAAGAGGAAGTGAAAATTCTACTGATCAAATAATTTTCCCGAATTTGTGCGCTTTCCTAATCCCATGTGAGTCGATGAAGAGGTTTTAGTCCGAGTAGTGTAGTTTCAGTAGATTTATGTTGAGCTAATTTATTCATATTTTCGACATCCAAAAGGGCTAAAAAATTGTGACATTTCTGCAACAATATAATAAATATTTAGAGATGGGTTAAAAATAATGAACACGTGTATTTGTGTATAAAAAAATAATGACACTGATCTAAGTTCGTCTTAGGGTCACCCTTTGTATCGTAACCATATTCCCATAATATATATTAAGTTTGTAATGTAAGAACTGCACTTGGTGTATAGGGACCGGTTTCACAGGTCCCTACTGGGCAAAACACACTGGTGGTGCCCACATTTTTTTTTAATACATGTGGGGCCCACCCCTTTGCCGGGGGCTTGTGAACAATTGCTTCCGTCATTAAGTTCTGGTCATCACCAATTTAATGACGGTGGATTTCTTGATTCACTGTCTAATCCATAGGAGATCTGATAAGGTGAAATGACTTATTATCGTTTTATTACTAATCGAGGGAATTCAATTGATCCTTTTAGTTGAAGCTTAACCCAATCAACTCTTGTACTTATAAGTCAATAGTTTTGGGCTTGCACACAAATAATCTTTAACTAAAAGAAACAAGCCATATCAAGAACCACTAGAGTACATGATAATTATTACTAGCTTGACCACAAAATAATAGAATTCTTCAATTTTATTCACACGTACTCTAATCGCATCATGCTCATGCTTACACCCTGAGATTAACAAGCCCAACAATGTGTCTTTACCAAAATGATTGATTTGTCCACAATCATATCTTCATCCTCGTGCACATTGGACTTTAATGGAAATAATCAATTTGCGATATAGAGCTTATCTCCAAATAGCTTTTGACATATGCCCCAACATCTTTCTTTATTGTACAATCATTTTGTGACATAATATATCCACCGTTGAAAATGTTATAATGGTGGGAGTCAACCTCAATGGAGGAGGCTATTACACTTAAAAAATAAATATGCTTATGTTTGTGCTTCACAACTACCCTAATATATAAGTATTCTATTCCCAAGTTCAATGATTTTCTTCTTTTTAACTAATATTTGATGACCATAATTGACATTGTGGAAACACAAATGATGCAGTCCATTGTACTTCTCTCCCTCAAAAGAGGAGATGTACACAAGCTTTATGGCTCTTGAGAAAGATCCCAATACATGATGATGAAGGGTATATTTCTTTGTTATCATAAAAGAACCTGTCTTATCTTCTCAAGCATGCATTGAACAATAGATAGCTCACATGTTATCTTAATTTTATCTTGCATCTGATACTCGGGACAAAAGGAGGAGTTCATTCGAGGTATGCGTCTTGTATAATATTAAAGCAAGACGAAAAATTTGAGTTCAAGTTTTGTCACTGATAATTTATAAAAAAATGTATATACGTAAGACTTTTTGTTCAAAAACTAAATCTGCCAATTTGATATGTATGTGAAAGGGCATATTTTAAATTTTTTATGTTCTCATAAATTTGATTTATATTTGTTAGTTGAGCGTACTTTTTACTTAATTTAGAGTAAATATTATTATTGAGGGAAAACCTAGACTGGAGCAAAAAGGAAAAAAATTGAGCCTAATTGGAGTTGGTTCGTAACAACTGAAGACAAATCTGATTGTATGGAGCTGTAAAGAGTTATTAAGAGAGCAATAAGAGGAAAGTCACTAGTTTCGACCATTAAACTCTCTTATTTTAGAAGTACAGCATTTTCGCATAGTATTTTTGACAGCCCTCTCACATGAGGGGGGGGGGGGGTGTTGTCCACAATCGCGGGCCCCGCCCCCATGTGAGGGGATTGTCAAAGTGAGTGTACAAAAGGCTGTACATATAGCACAGTTCAAAAATTAAATTGTTAATTAGAAAGAGAATATGTTATTCATCTATGACTTTAAAGCCGACAAAGTTATTCTCAAGGCTAAGTTCCATTGTTGCATTCATGTATATAAAGATAAAAGGCTCCAAATTTCGAATTTGAAATAGTGAAGACATTGAACTTGCGTTTCACAGCACTAAGGCACACATTGACCAGGGGAAATGGAGAATAACCACCATTATTAGTGGGACGAAAATTTGTTCCTTCGTCCATCATATCAAATATATCATACGTACACCTTTTTGTTATTTCATAACAAGGTGAGATTTGTTATCAAACTCCTTTGGTCATGTCCCCACTAAATTTGATACTTTAGCACATCAACTCTTTCTAGTAATTGAAAAGACCCAAATACCAAAATTACAAGTGACATTATATTTGAAACGATGTGATCTTCCCATTCACGATAGAACTGATGAGACGAGATGTAAAAAAAAAAAAATTAACTCTCTCAAAATACGCGTGTACAAGATTCCAAAAATGTTTTCCGATCACGTTCTTACGTGTCCCTACCACATGATTGTTATTGATTGTCGACGACTAATAGCATTAATGACTTTAAGAGTGGAAGTCCATTTGAAGTGACTCATGAAAAATTCAATTTGGTAACATTTTTATAATATAATAACTACAAATTGGTAAATATAAAACATTGCATTTATTTAATAAAATTATCAAATGGGATATCTGAATGTAATGATGAGTACATTACAATGACATCAACAAGATGCCATTATTCAAAAAGAAGTTTCCATTAATTATAAAGTAATACTATTTAGTCTTACTGAGATTACAACTTCAGTCTAAGTGACTCTAAATGTAAGGCGAATATTTAATTGTAACCCTCAGTGAGACTACATATCATTACTCTTAATTGTATAACATGATTGAACATTAAATTTATCAATATTCACTAGTAAAAAATTGCGCGAATTTCTATCGTTAGTTACCAATACCGATAAGGGCATCGTAAGAAAATTCGTCGTCGTATTTTCTAGGCGTGTAAACAGTAAAAGTGTAAAAATATTTTAAATCAAGTGGTAATCCTATCCTTGTGTGTGTACCAATGTTGAAAAGATAGGCAGGCAGCTCGTCATTTTGGACTAGTTTATCACTATCAACATATCAAGATCAGCTAAAGTTGAAAATAATGTGCGTGCATGCATGAATGTTGGCTTGTTTTTCTATTCTTATGCTATGTATTTCCGTGATGATTTTAGGATAGGCCACTTGTAGACCTATATTTTGGCACCTCCCTCCCTATACTACTTGAGCTGAATATTGACAAATGTACGTAGCCCCTATTTTGGCAAAGGTATGTTTGGACTTTGGTGTAGATTTTTAGAATAAATTTTGTAAAAAGTGATTTTTTTTTCTTTTTTGAAGAATATGAGGTTAAAAAGTATTAAAAAAATTTTAAATTT
>CAIGRE010076318.1:0-17892 GCA_903798275.1 Fraxinus angustifolia subsp. syriaca
CCCGGAAAGCTCAACATTATAAAAGGATCGATGCTCCTTGGTTGTAAGTCACTGGAAGAGTTGTAAAGGGTTAGATTGCACCACAAGTCAATCAACATAGTAAAAAAGACCTTACTCAGGAAGTAGAGTTTGATAACGGGAGACGTAAATCATTGTATTTGATCGAACCTTCATATTATATCATTTGCACTCTCTAACTCTTTTACTTAATGTTTCTTTTACTTTATGCAAACTTATTTTGATTATCCACGTGCCTATTTGTGTTGAGCTTGTTTCATTATCATTTGTGTGATTAGTAGATTAAAATCTTGTGAGATTAACAAAAAAGTTTTTAAACCAATTCACATTCCCTCTTGGTTAGCCAATCTTGGGCTTTCATGGTTCGTATCGAATGTGATAGCATATAAATAGAAGATACATTGTATTCAGGTAGATAAGAAACAAGATGTCTTAGTTTGTCAACGTTTCAGTTCCTACTGGTTATTTTGGATGAATTAAAGGGGAAAAAAGATAGTTTACAATGGTTGTCCGTTCCTTCAACTACATTATTGAGTTTTGGAATATGTACTATTTAGATTTCATAAAGTACAACTGTCATTAAGATTCGAATGTGCGTAGAACACCAATTAGGATAAAACTCAAGGAAGATGCCTTGCTATTTGGTAATATAGGTTGGCATTTATATGATTATCACAATATAAAGAATACTAGTTTATTATTCTCACTCTCTAAATTGCACTTTGCTACGTCAGGTCTCCAACAAAGAAAAGTTGACAATTCTCAGTCACAGAGATTGAACAATACATATTAAAAACTGAAAAACATCCAATCATGGTAGATGATTTTATTTCACTTCTGCTAACTTCCTTTATGGATAACTACTGTTAGGTTCTAGATGTTTTGTTATTGGCAATTTTGTGAACCAAATGACTGAAATTGATATATTGTAAAAGATCAAGGAATAATATGCATATAGTTAAATGTTAGGTGTTTAGGTTTAGGGGTTCGAGAATGGGAATAGAAAGAAAATGACGTGGATTTTCGCTGGATTGTCTCTAAAGTTTGGTTCGAGCTACAAAAATAAAAACGCTGTCGCTGGACTGTCGTCCCACCTTCACTCGAGCGATGTAGTTATTCGAGAAAATTTTATTTCTAGATTTAAAGGTTTTTTACTCTACCTATTCGTTTCCAAACCTACCTATAAATGTCAAAACACATCTGTATGAAATTTCTTAAGGTTGAACAATTGAGAGAGAATTATCCGTGAGAGATTCATTCTATTTTATCTTTCAACCTTTATCCTGTGAGATAGTTTTGGTGAGAAAAACATCATTCAATTAATCCAAATAGCATACCACTACTTTTTACACATCTGTCAGAGTTGTTGAATATCGAAGGAAGTTGATAGGAGTTCCTATCTGTGAAAAACGAGTCGTTCTTCGTGATCTACAAGAGATAGATGAATTCACAAAGGTTGGAGTGCTGCAGGGTAGCAGATTGCATGGAAAGCTTTGGCAATAGTAGCTAAAGATTGGTGCATGGAAGCACGAAATCCTGAGAGATCTGTAAGGAATGTAGTTGAGAGATCAGGTAGTACGGGACGTCTAGTCAGGTAGACTGTAAGTTGTTAAATTCATTTAAAGTGTATTAACTGGTAAAGTGCCCAAAGTTTTTCCCAATTGGATTTCTCCATGATCATTCTGGTGTTGATTACTGCTTGATCATACAAACTGCGATATTCAAACTTAGGACTAAACTGACTTGTATGAATAATCATCTAGAAAATAATTAAAATGTGACTTCTTGTTGTTTGATTCGTTAGTTATTTTAATTCTACATTATATACATATTCACCCCCTCTAGGTATTGTTAGGCTCGAACTATGCATTTTTCAATTGGTGTCAGAGTCTTAAATTGATTTCTAACTCTTAGTTTATAATTCTAGATGAGTTAGTCTTTATTTGTGCCTCCGTTATTCAACGGAAGCAATTATGCTTACTGAAAGTTAAAATGAGAGCTTTTCTAAAAGTGCTGGATGAACGTATTTAGATTAGTGTTCAAAATGGAAGGACTCCACCTACAACTATTGTTGCTGGTGTAGTCATACCCATTGATATCTCACTTTGGTCGAAAACTAATCTTGATGAATGTAACTGGAATAGTAAGGGTTTTCATGCCCTGTTCATGGATGTGTCTACTGAAGAGTTTATGTGAGTGTCGATGTGTGAAACTACTAAGGAAGTTTGTGACATATTAGAAACCACACACAAGGAAACTAAAACAGTTAAAAACTCTAAACTGCAGATGTTGACCACTAAGTTTGAAGAGTTTATAATGAAGGAAGATGAATTGTTCGATGAATTCTATGTGAAGCTGAATGATATAGTTTATTCTAGCTTTAACTTAGGCGAAAAAATCCCTGAGTTTAAGATTGTTAGAAAAGTTATAAGATTACTTCCTAAAAAGTTTAGACCTAAGGTCACTGCGATAGAAGAAAGTAAGGACTTAAATGCTGTTAAGATTTAAGAACTCGTAGGATCACTTCAAACTTATGAACTCACGGTCTCACAACCTAAAAAGGTTAAATCTATCGCCATGAACACTGTTAGAGAAGAGGAGAATGAATCCACTGATACTAAGACCTTTATGAACAATGAAATAGCTTAATTTCCAGAAGGTGATAAGGAATAGGAGAAAGCCTCAGGAGCGAAATAGTGATGTCCCTAGTAAACTCTCGAGAGGTAGATGTGAGAAAAATACCTCTAGGACTCCCATTGAGAAATAGCTTATTTGGTCACATTAGGAGCGAATGTCCTAGTTTGAAGTAGAGTTCGGGTAAAGGATGTCGTAATGTTTTAGCAATGACCATGAGTGATGAGGGGTCATATTCTAGTTCTTGGAATGAGATATCTGGTGATGAGGATGAACAAAAACTCATGGCCTTCACCTCGATTGCTATAATCAAATCTGACCGTGAGATTGAAAAGGTTGAAAAGGAGAATAAGAGTGAAAAGTCTGATGATGAGATCGACATTTACAAGTCTTATCATGAATTGTTTGAGGAGAGTCTCAAAATTAAGAAGGTCAATAAAGCCGTCTTAAAAAAGGTGAACGAGCTTGAACTTAAACGTGAAAAACTGTTAAGTGACCTTCAGGACTTGACTACAAAATTGAGCGAGGTGAAGCTAATTAATGAAAACTTGGAAATTAAAGTCAAATAATTAACCACTGATCTTTATCAATCTAATGATCAACTCCAATTATTTATGTGTGGCTCGTAGAAACTAGACAATCTGCTTGGGATGAACAAGCCTGGTGGAAGTATGCATGGTTTGGGTTATGTTCATAATCATGATACTACTGCTAGTACATCCGGACCATATTCGTTCTTACCACGAACAAAGCTCGTGAGATTACTTATCCTAAACCCAAAGGTAAACATGCCATAGGATCGACACCTACCAGACAGCGTAAGGTCAGTTGTCCTACTTTTCGACAACAACCACCGAATATGTTTGAGCTTAAGTTCATTCCCACTTGCCACCACTATGGTGCTCTGGGACACACTAGACATAGGAGTTGTAACCGTGTGACTAGAAGTAAGAATTAGGATTTCACTTGTAAGGTTAACTTTCTTACTAATCAAGTTAGCCACTTAACTGAGATGATGACTCAGTTAACTCAATTAACTTCCACTTCTAAGAAAGACTGGATTCAAAGGAGCAACCTGAAAGGTTGTGAAGCTGGTCGTACGCTTCACGGTAAGAGCATTCAAGTTTTACCCTGATTTGACATTTAGGTGCATGCCTATGCTATTCATTGTGTCCATTCATTTTTGCATGCATCCCATTTATTTTTAATGTTATTTCTATTTTTTTCCAGTTATTTGTTTTAAGAATTGGTTTCAAAAACAAAAATAAAAAAAAAATGAAGGAAAAATGAGAAAAATACAAAAATATTCTTTTTTTGGCAAACAACACATCGTGATATTTTTAAACATGGGCATGTGAGACCAAGTAAGCATTTATCTGTTTTACACTGTTATTTCATTATTTGGTTCGGTTGAATTAGAAGTATTGAGTATGTGTCGTCATGTAATCTTCTGCACTACATATACTATGATCTTGTAAGTTAGTTTGGACCGTATGTGTGAGATTTGGGATGGCAATCACGAGTTAGTAGGGTGACCTCGAACATGAATTGACCTATACTTAGATGACATTAGCTCGTGACAGCCTCCCCACACCGTTGCATTGTTACAAAAAAAAATTGTGCATACCTATTAGCCCCCAAAATTAGAGGGTCCAGATCACCACTCCACGTGAGCTGCCACATAAGCAATATGTCTACATGGACAGCCACGAACGCCTAAAAGATAAGTTGACGGAGAACCAATTGGAAGATCTTTAGAAAATGCTAAAAGGTCAGTCGACTAGGGTTATGGTTATCCGAGGCTCCTTCAAGAGCCGAAGCACTGTTTGATCGGCGTTCCTTCAGCCCCAACGTTTGAGGCCTACTTGAAGCACACCTACTTAAATATAGATGCTCCTTATATCTGAAGCTCCAGGCGTCCAGAGCCCTCTACCACCAAAAGCTCTTCAACAAAGGCTGGCCTTGATCTAACGAAGTCGATGCTACCTGTCTGGATCTGGAAATCCTTATAAAGTGACTGATGGGACATGTAATAATACTCTGCTCGTATGTCAGGCTATATTGTATAGGGCGTCTGACCCTTTATAATATTAATTATAACGAATTGATAGTGATGTGAAGTTTGTGCCTAGGTGATGTGGTCATGTGGATTGGATCCAACGACCACCATCTCGGTCAGTGTAGTATAAATAGCTTATCTTTGTATGAAAGAGAGGTTGGCATCTGTATGCGTGCAGAGAAAAACACGGAATACATTCACCTTGTGATACTTTTGATAAGATTTTACATACTTAGCTCTTTACATATGAGTCAACAAACATAACAGCAAATATACCAAGATTCTAACATAAACTTGTTATTATTCTACATCATATCTATCCTTCCATGTATTCCATGAAAAATGAGAGATTGAGAACGAAAAACTGACTGGATATTCGTTGATAATGCGAATGTCGATATAATCAAACTGACGCGATCTGAACATCTTTGTATCTTATCGGAAAGTGCCTCTCGTGTCCATTCCAGTCAAACTACTGATTCTATCTTGGTACAAACGAGTCGGATCCGTACTTGACGTGGCAAAAGTGGGACCGACATCTGTTGAGTTCGTTTTTTGGGGTCAACCGATTGGCGCCATCTGTGGGAACTTCTTACATTTAACCACGAGTACACGTGGAGAAAAGACCAGGCTATGTTTCTAAGTTTAGCAAAGGAAGCTTCATATTGAGTGTGTAAAATATGAGTTCTATTGATGGAAATGTCCCAAGAAGAATGAGGGAACGTCCTGAAGAAGGGAATTCCTCGCGCTCTATCCCAGTAGTCCACAAACAAGGTCATGGCCAGACTCACTAGGGAAATGGCTACGATGGGTACCAACATGAGAAATATCACTCAATAGAACCTAGCTATGCAAGAAATACTGATGAACGTGCAAGGGCAGGGAGGCTATCAGGCTCTCCAACATACCGTCCCTGAGGATGTATTCACCGAAGCTCCAGCATTTTACCAAGGTGAAAACAAGGTCAAGAGTCAAGAGTTTGGGCATCATTATGAAGGAATGGAAGCTTCTTGTGAGAGAGAGGTTGACGATTTATCGACCAATTATACTGTAGGAATACCACCTGAAGTTCCATTCAGCTTTCCTCCGAATCATGAGCCTGAAGATAGGCCCAGAGGTCTGCAAGTGTTTTTGACAGGATAGGACCATGGACACCTAGAAATAGACACATATGTCCTCCTTCAATGCCTAAGAATGGGCAATAGGAACCCCATCCAAACAAGGACCAACCTATGTATCTTGAAGAGCCTCTGGTCTGACCTCTTAGAAATAGGCGCGAGAGACAAGACCAGGCTAGGAATGAAGCAGAAACCTTCCAATTGCCTCTCCAAGCTCTCCAAAGAGAAGACAAGGATTTAGATGGGCCACAAAGATCATGTGATCAAGATGATGATGACGAACATTCTCCTTTCTTCGAAGCTATAAGAAATGCTCCAATGCTAAACTACTTCACACTCCCTAAAATCCCAAAGTATGATGGGAGAGGTGACTCCGCCAAGCATATAAATAGTTACAAGGCTCACATAAATTTGAAAGGGGCCACATCGGCCATGAAGTGTAAAGCCTTCTACTTTACCTTAAGTGGAGGAGCGAAAATTTGGTACACTAGGCTACTAGATGGGAGCATCTAAAGTTGGCCCGAGTTCAAGAAAGCTTTCTTAAAATGCTTCACAATCAACAAGGAAAGGGAAAAACACATCCAAAGATAATAAGATATGAGGTAGCAGCAAGGTGAATCTTTGAAAATTTTCATTTCACGCTTTACTGATGAGATGACGTACTGCGTACAAGTTACAGATAGAGAAGCCTTAAATGCTCTCAGAGGAGGATCGGACATGAACTCTCTTTTCTAGAGAGATGTGCAAAATAAGGATCCTGCCACCTACGACGCCTTGCTAGAAATAATAAGGCGAGAGATCCTTATGAAGAGTTAAAAGATCATAGGAATAGGGCAAGCCAAGGTCTGCCACCTCCGCAAATGCAAAGAGTGAAAGGTCTTACCTCTCATTTGATGGACAGTTAAGCCCTAATGAATCATGGACAATAATTTACTACAGCTACACTCAGTGCAGTGCTGACCTTAGCTTATGAGAAAGTCAATCTCGGTACAGTAACGTATCAATGTCCAGCCAACCCAAGGTGCCAACCAAGGGGCCAAGCTAGGAGACTAGGTATTGAACCTAGAGATAGGGATGACGCATCATAGTATTGCACCTATCACCAGTCTTACGGACATCCGTGATGCTGCAAGATGCTCCCTAAGAAACCTACAAACGATGAACAACGCCGATCCAACAGGGACAACCACCCACGTAGAAATGAAAATGACGGTGAAAGGCCTAGAGATGTCCAAAGATAAAGGCTAGGTTCCCCACCAAATAACAAACATAAGCCGGTTCGAGAAATTGACACCATCATCGATAGACCCCATGTGGGGGGGAGAGTCTAGAAACTCTTAAAGGAACTATGCTAGGGAAGTAGGAGATCCGGCCATGACCAGTTACATAGTGAACCAATCTCCAAATGGAAGAGCAGTCTCTCCAATCACTTTCACACAAGAGGATACAGTAGGAGTACATTATCCACACTGTGACGCCTTAGTAATAAGGGTTTTCATGGCCTACAATGGCTTGAAAAGAATGTTAGTGGATAATGGAAGTTCGATCAACACCATATTTGGCATAACCTTTGACAAAATGAAAGTAGACCATGAACTAACCCCAATGAGTTCCCCTTTATATGGCTTTATGGGAGATAGCATCATCCCAAGAGACAAAAATGCTCTAGCCATATAGATAGGGGTGGAACCTCTGATTGCTCGCCATTTCATGGAGTTCCTCGTAGTAGTTAACCGCTCTTCTTATCACGTGGTACTTGGAAGGACAACCTTAAAGGAGCTATGGGCGGTCACCTCCATTCACCACTTATGCATAAAATTCCCAACTGAAATTGGCATTGTTACTATTCGAGGTGATCAAAGAAAAGCTCAAGAATGCTACTCCAATTCTTTGAAGAAAGCTGAGCCTAGAACACACGTTATCTTTGCTGACGTCGAAATGGACGACCTCCCTAGACAAGGGATTACTCCTGAACAAGGGGAAGATGTCCTCATGACTGATGTCACTAAAGAAGGAAGTGTTTCTGACATAATGCAAACCTCTGGGCAACGGACAACTGCGGAAAAAGCAGTCTACTTAGAAGAACTAGATCCTCGCGTTATTGATTGCAAATCTTTAACAAGCCCAATGGAGGAGTTGGAAACCTTCCTAGTTGACCCCATGGATTTGACAAAATGCCTACAAGTGGGAAACAATATCCGCCAGGAAATGAAAGAACAGCTGAAAAGTTTCTTACTTAACAATCGGATGTGTTCGCTTGGAAACACTGCGACATGATAGGCATCGATCCCAAGGTTAGTTGTCATAACTTAAACATCGACAAAAAAACTACGTCTCATAGGCATAAAAGAAGGGCCCTCAACCCACATAGGTATGAGGTTCTTAGGGACGAAGTAAAGAAACTGATTGATAATGATTTCATTAGATAGTCTGTATATCCAAAATGGGTATCCAACCCATATCTGGTTATGATGCACAATGGAAAGTGGAGGGTCTGCATTGACTTTTCAAACTTAAACCAAGCCTATCCAAAAGATAACTTTACACTTCCCAAGATAGACCAGCTGGTGGACTCAATCGTTGGATATGAACTTCTTACCTTCATGGACGCTTACTCTGGGTACAACCAAATTCCGATGTTTCCACCCAACGAAGAACACACCTCCTTCATCACAGATAAAGGACTCTACTGCTACAAAACAATGCCCTTTAGGTTGAAAATTGCCGGAGTGACATACTAGAGGCTGGTTAACAGAATGTTTGCCGATCTCATTGGTAAAATGATGGAGGTCTACGTAGATGACATGCTAGTAAAGAGTTTGGAAGCAATAGATCACATTCCTCACATCAACGAAACATCCCACATTCTGCGAAGTTAGCGAATGAAACTCAATCCCTTGAAATGCATATTTGGGGTATCATCGGGCAAGTTCCTTGGATTTATTGTCAACCAAAGAGGTATCGAAGTAAATCCTAAAAAGGTGAGAGCTTTGATTGAAACGAGGTCGGCTCAGATGTTAAAAGAGGTGCAGAACCTCACTGGATGAGTTGTACCTTTGAATCATTTCAATTCTAAAACAACAGACAAATGTCTACCCTTCTTCAAAATTCTCAAAGGAGGGAACAAGTTCCAACGGACAGAAGAATGTGAATTGGCTCTACAGGGGCTGAAGAAACACCTGGGTCAGACGCCTCTCCTCTCCAAACCAAAGGACCACGAGGTATTGTACATATACTTAGAAGTAACCTTAGGGGCTCTGAGTTCAGTTTTGATAAGGGGGAAAACAGTCATCAACTACCAGTATACTATGTCAGTAAGGCGTTAGTTGCAGTAGAAACACGATACTCTGACATGGAAAAATTGGCCCTCGCTCTAGTAATAGCTTCAAGGAAGTTACGGCCATATTTTTAAGCTCATAGCATCCGTGTCCTGACCAATTATCATCTCAAACAAGTGCTTTAAAAGCCTAATGCCTCCAGGAGACTACTTAAACGAGCTATTGAGCTCAGCAAATTCAACATCACTTAAAAACCATGGACAACCATGAAGGGGCAAGCCCTAGCTGACTTTGGGGCAGAATTCACCCATGTACCAAACGTCGAAGAAGAAATGGAACCCTCCGAACGTCAAATTTGGAGACTCTCAGTTGATGGATCTTCTGGGGACACAAGATCGGGGACAGGGACAGGGGCATAAGTTGTTTTAATCAACCCAGAAGGACACAAACTAACTTGTGCAGTAAGGTTTGGCTTCAAAGTAACCAACAACACAACAGAGTATGAGGCCATGTTAGATGGCATCCGGCGGCAAGAGAAATGCAAATAAAGAGGCTTATTATTAGTAGTAACTCCCAACTAGTGGTTAGCCAAGTCCATGGAAACTTTTTTGCTAGGGATAATACCATGGCAGCTTATGTAAAGTTGGTAAGAAACTTCGTTCCTTCCTTCAAAAGGTTCGAGCTAATGCGAATACCCAGATCCTACAATGCACATGACGACGCTTTGGCAAAGTTGGCAAGCAGCAACGACTCTGAGTTACTCCCAGTAATTCCAATTGAGCATCTTCCCAGACCCTCAATTGAAGTCGGTGAAATCGTAATGTGGGTGGAGGATATGCCTTCCTGGATGAAGCCCACCATATCCTATTTGAAGGACCAGACCCTACTTTCTCAAAAAGAAAAAGCTAAAAAACTCAGGAGAAGAGCTGTCCATTTCTTTTTTCAAGACAACATATTGTATAAATACGAATTTTCATTATCCCTGCTAAGGTGCATTGGATGGGAACAGACGGATTATGTACTTAGAGAAATTTACGAGGGCATTTGTGAAAATCACATTGGAGGATGGTCGCTAGCACAAATAGTACCGAGGCAAGGATACTACTGGCCCACCTTAAAAAATGATGCACAATAGTTTGTCCGAAAATGTGATAAGTGCCATCGATTCACCATTGTCCAAAGACAACCCTCGCAAGAGCTCAATGTGGTTTCCAGTGCTTGGTCGTTTGCAAAATGGAGGATTGACCTAATTAGACCTCTGCCCAAGGGAAGGGAAAGCTCTAGTTTCGCCATCATCGTTATAGATTATTTCACGAAATATGTGGAAGCTGAGCCACTTACGAGAATAACTAAAGCCAATACTTCAAAGTTTCTTTAGAAGAACCTCATCTGCAGGTTTCGTATTCCCCATTAGATCATTTCGGACAATGGCATATAGTTTGACAATAAGAAAGTCAGAGAAATGTGTGAAGAATTAAGCATTAAGAAGTATTTCTCTTTCTCACATCACCCTCAAGCAAATAGGCAAGTTGAAGCTGTAAACAAAACAATCAAGTATACCTTAAAATGGAAGCTTGATGCCTCAAAAGGGGGTTTGGGTGAACGAGGTACCCCAAGTTTTGTGGGCTATTAGAACCACAAGCCGAACTGCCACCAGTGAAACCTCATTTTCCATGGCATATGGATCGGAGGCTATGAGCCATGTCAAAGTGGGTCTCCTATCTCATAGACGGATACACTTCAACGAAGTCAGTAAAGATGAAATAAGGAGGTGTGGGCTTGACCTACTTAAAGAACGAAGGGATAATTCCCAAGTTAAAATGGCTATGTATTAAAGGAAAATGACTAGGTAATTCAATGCCAGAGTACATAAGAGATCCTTTCGGGTAGAAGATTTGGTGCTTTGGAGAGTTTTCTTATCTTCCAAAGAACCCGAGGCAGGTACATTGAGACCCAATTGGGAAGGACCCTATCGTATCGAGAAAGAAGTTCGGCCTCGGACTTACTAGATTAAAGACATGGATGGAAGGGTCCAGCCCCATCCATAGAATGTTGAATACCAACGAATGTACTACCAATGAATCTAAAATACAGCTGGACGTTTTTTCCAGCCTTTGTAAATAAATAAAACCTTTGTCCCAACCAAAATTTTCAGAAACTCCCCCCAAATACAAGAGCTTCGAAAGAGAGGGTAACATCCCCAAAAGGGATCACCTCGATTGAATTTTGAGGATGACCTCACATGCCTTCCTCAGACGACTTTGATTGCCAAAGAAGAAGCATTCGCATGGGGGAACCACCCATCATGCGAGGAAGCATGCACTAGCACATGCCTTCCTTAGACAACGTCGATCGTTAAAGAATAAGCATTCGCATGGCTAAATCATTCGCCATGTGAGGAAGTGTACACCAGCACATGCCTTCCTCAGACGACGTTGATCGCCAAGGAAGAAGCCTTCGCATGGTAGAACCATCCACCATGCAAGGCAATGCTGGCACCTCGAAAAAAGAGGGCAACATCCCTAGAAAGAATCACCTCGCTTGAACTTCGAGGCTGACCTCACATGCCTGTGGCATCTTGATAACTCCATCTAAGTATGAAACCACTTATGTCGATTCAACCTAGATTCAAATTATCTAATTACGTTTAGCATGACAGTTTACTCGGGTTAACCTCACCCAGCTAAAGTTCAATTAGTTCCACTTTGGTTAAGTTCAATTCAAAACTATTTATACGCGACACTTCATTGAGGTCTAACTACTCTGAAGAAAGAAAGTCGACATACGAAATCTTTATTCATTAAAACTAAGAATAAAAGGAAAGACTTGAAAGCTTTACAAACAATAAGATCAAAGTAAAATATAGTCTATTCTTTGGGAGGGAAATGTGCTTGATCCTCAGCAGCAGGAGTAGAAGCACCTCCTCATATGGAGCCTCTGCTGGTACCACCTCTGCACAATTATCCTCTAAAGGAGTCTAAGGCACATTCTCTTCAATGAATTCTGCCTTTAATTCTAAGGCATCAAGCTCAGGGAACAACTCATCCACTTTACCAATCACCTCATTGTAAGCAAACTTCCTCCAGTAGGAGCCGAGGCATTGATACTCTTCCGTATGATGGAAGTTGGCAATATAATTCTTCACTGCAGTGTCATCCACCTTGACAACATCTAATTCATACATTTTACACTCATTGGCGTACCACTCTACTTGTTTCTCCATGAAATCCTGGGCACTCCTACTGGCAATTATCTGAACGTTCATCTTCTCAAGAGCATCGACGGTGAGCCTCTGATGATATTGGAGGCCTCCACCTTCTTGGTCATAGAGGTGACTTCACATTAACATTTGTGAACCTCTAGCTTCATAGCTTCGATCGCAAGAAGGGTGGAGACTAACTTTGCATCACCTTCAGCTCTCTGAGCCTTCAACTCATCAGCTTCAACTCTAACCTTCCTCAGTTTAGCATCAGTGACAGTTAACCGAGCATTTTTCTTCTCCAAAGCCTCAGCCGTGAGACTCTGATGGTTGTTGGAAGTCTCCACCTTTTTGGTTAGCAAGGCCACTTCACACTGTGATTCATGGACCTCCTGCTTTATGGTTTCAATTCTGGAAAAGGCAAAGGCCAACTTTGCCTCATCTTCAGTTTTCTGAGCTCTCAAGTCATCAACTTCTGCTTTCGTCCTCTTTAGTTCGGCCTCAGTGACATTCAGTTTTTCATAAGAGGCCATGTTCTTCTACTGAAATTCGGCCAAAACTTCCTGACATTCTAGGGCTATCCCAAAAGCCCTAGCATTTTGGCTCACCAGGGTCACAGTAAGGTCCACTACATTACAAGTAGCCACGTAATCCTACCACATGTCAGTCCAAAACTTATTAAAAGCCGCAGTAGCACCTCAGACCTCAGTAGGTAGCATCTCTATCACAGTAGATGCAATTTTGCTATCAGTCCTCCCAGAAAGTTCCTTGACTTTCCTGGGGTTTTCTCCAATATCCTCTAAGGAGCCTCTATAGCCGTTGATGCAGTATCCTCTAAGTGATCACCAACTTCCTGAAGCTACTCTTCAATTATAGCATTGATGGAAGCCTGAAGCAATTTAGGTTGTTCGGGAGTTACCTTCTTCCCATAACATATAGTTGCTCCAAAGCTACCAGAACACCCCCAACAGGTGCCAACTTCCTTTTCTTTGAGGACTCTTCAGCTATTCCCTTACCCTTATCGGTTGTGAACTGATTCTCTTGGGAAACCTTCATCTCTGTATTGAGGTAGCAAATAAAGTGTCAAAATTACAAAATTCTGAGTTTTATACAAGGAACAAGATGAGTTCCAGCCGTCAGATTGAGGTCATGATGATCAGAGGCATCCAAATCTTCGTATAATCTGGGCTACAGAATCCGAACGGTTTCCTTTATCAACGCCCCAGATCAGCGAGTACATCTCATGAAAGGGCATCACAATGTGAAAGAATCCTAGAAGTCACGTAAACTAATAATTAGCCGTCATTGTGCATTTGATTCAACATGGTTGTGCATGTGTTAGGGATTGGTTCAATACAGCTGTCGCCTTGGAAACACGCGAAGCCATCAAGTCACGCTCATAAACTAGCTTACAACCTCAGACAGCTTCGAAACAACATTGGCTAGCCTTATGTAAACTAAAATTTCCTTTCTCCCTATCAAAGTCTAGTTTACTACTCAAATTCCATACATAGCATAAATATTTATGCCTGGACTTAGGGGATAGAGATGTTGCATAACTTCCAAGTGGCCTCAGTAGCCTCGAAAACCCCTTGGCCAAATGCAACTTCCGCACAGACAAGCATTCCTTCTTATCGAAAGGACCCCGCCTCAAAGAAAAATGCTACTTCTTATTACCACTTTAGAAGAGTGTGTTGGTTAAAGGGTGCAAGAATTTAATAAAGGTTTGACGACAGGTAACATCTACACGATCAAACAGGTTGGGGTTTATTTTAATTAACATTGATAATCTCTTAGCGGAACCCCCAACATTCAAAAGAAAGCCTCGTTACCTGACTACATGACCCGTTGGTTCGAAAGACAGTAAGTTATGAAGGATTAGAAGTTGTTGACAAGGCAAGTTGTTAAAAATCATAAAGTTATTTACAAACAGCAACGAATAAATCACAAAAATCAAACATCCACATCAGAATCATATGACGTCAAAATATTGGATTCCATTAACAAAAAATTGATTAACATAATTTGGACCGAAGTCCTTACATTTGTGTCTAGGGGAGTGGGGACTAGGAAGGTTCGAAAGTCACTTTGGCTCCAGCTTCGGAGGGGTTAGCCAATTCAACAGCTTCTGCCACACCTTCCACCTCCGCAGGGGTCTGAGGCTCATTTCCTTCTTCTCAATCCTCCAAGAATTCAACCCTCAACTTAGAAGTCTAAAACCCCTGGTTATACACCTCCTGCCATTCGATCATCTCATTATAGGCATACCTTCGCCAGTAGGTGCCGAACTGCTGGTGTGTTCAGTGAGGTAGAAGTTGGCTAAGAAGTTTTGTTCAGCATCTTTATTTGCAAGTTCAACATCGCTACAAATAGTTTCAACCTCTTTGGTAAGGTCAGTTACTTGGGAGGTTAGCTCCTCAATTTTCTGTTTCAGCCCCACATTCTCCTGGTTGGCCTTCTCAAGAGCTACAACAACAAGTTTTTTGTGGGCATCAAAAGTCTCAACCCACTTCGTCAAGGCAGCCTTCTCACTCTATGAATCATGAATCTCTTTCTTCAAAGATTTATTTTTCTGCCAAAATAGAAGCAAGTTTAGCAGACCCGTCTGCTTCCTTTTTCTTGGCTACCTCAGCCTCGGCATGAGCCTTCTTTGCTGCCTCTTCAGCCTGGAAAGCTTTGCCTATAAACTCCTTGTTCTTCCTCTAGAGCATCTTGAAGATTGCCTCCGTCTCAATGGCCATGCCAAATGACCTCATCGCCTGAGCAACCATGGTGGAAATAACTTCCACATCGTCACTGGTTTCAACAAAGTTTTGCCATTTTCGGTCCAAAATGCATGGAAAGTTGTCGTGCAGCTTGAATTTCAGGAGGCGATAGAGCGATGGCCTGCATTTCAAGTTCAGCAGACTGCTTGGTTGGGGGACCTTTCTCAAAGCTAGTGGGACCACCTAAGGTTCTGTTTTTCTTGATAGGCTTCTGCCTTAGAGGTTCCATGATGGCACGATGTTTCTACCCTCCACCAGCAATAGTAATAGAGGTTGCTAATAACTTCTCCCCAACAGAAACCCCTGAGCAGTGTGGATGGATGTTGGCAGAACAACCCACCCTGGTGGTGGATAATTGAACTTTCTTCTTAGGCTCCTCGACAACAATTATCTTTCCCTTATCTGCTGGAGGCCCACTCTTGTTTGGAGGTATAACCTCCTTGCTGACCCTTTCAATTTATTTTTTACTTGCCTCCTCCTAGCAGATGTGCCTTTTATCCCCTTTCTGCCAGAGGTTGAAGTGGTAGCCAATATAGTTGTCATGTCAGGAGTAGGGATCTTCCTCTTGTCAAGATTCTTTGTAAGAAATGGGCATCAAATTTAGAAGTGTATAAAACAATATATAAGCATACGCTATCTTGATATCAACAAAAATCTCTTACCTCTGGAGGCCATCAAGTTTAGTTCTTCGTAAAAACGGCAGGGAACGATTAGGTTGTCGAAATGTCGAACTGAGGAGGGCAGACGATAGATATCTGACAGGACCTCCCAGTGACTCTTATCAAGCTCGAAACACTTAAAAGTTCCTGAAAAGTGACAAGCATTATGTTAGTATGAAAAATCATTCAATAATTACAAAAAGAAATTACGAAATGGCACTCACTAGGTTCGGAGTAGGAGGTTGGAACTTTGACAAAGGGACAGCGTAATCCTCACACTCCTGCCATTTTCCTCGAACAGATAACTAGGTCTTTTTCTAACATTGATAGAGGAGGAAAGACCTGTTACTAAAGGAGCATGAACCCCATATGGGCACATGGAGTACCAACCCCTAGAGTCCTATTTGCCTAATGCCCTAGGTTGGAAAATGGTTTGAAAAGCATATAGGGGCATATCCTTGTCCAAAGAGGTCCGCTTCTACAAAACATAGGACCCAACTAATTGAGCCCAGGCATCTGGAGAAAGTTGGGTACGAGCCAGTTTATATAACCTAAGGATGCTCGGAAGAAAGGGTGAATAGGGAGATGAAGCCTCAATTTAAGCAGAAAGTTGCTAATAGCGACACATCCTTGCCTTGGATGATAGACTTGTTCATCAGGGGAGGGAGATAGAAGCTCAATATTGTAAGGAATCCTATATTTCTCCCTGTTAGCGAAGAGGGTCAGATTAGCATTTGATAGAATCTTCAATGTCCCCCAAGTTACCCCGTCATCCTCACTATCAAACCTTTCCCTAGATGTAGTCGCACCCCAGCCAGCCTCACCAACCCTAACAAGGTCGACATTATGTGTAATTTTAACCCCCATCTCACCAGCTAACCTATGTATCCTCGCACTATCCTTAGAAGAAAAAGATGCAGAAGGTGCCATCAATCCCAAAAGCAAATAAAACTCTTCGTGGAAAATACTTCAAATTCACAACACTTACAGATGTACCCTGAAGAAAAAGACAAGAAAGAACTTGAGGACGTGAAGGAAGCTTGTAAACTTGAAGAGACTGTGAAAAAGATGAAGCTTGCGGGCGATGTTTGCGTAAAGATAGAAGGAAGATGATTTTTCTTAAGGGTAATCTCCTTTTATAAGTATGAAGAATCAACCCTTGTCGTTGGATTAAATTCCAAACCATCTAACTGCACGTTTAGATAATGAAATCAGAGCCGTATATTGCTCCAGACATTTCGGATTCAAGGGTCCAGATTAAGACGTCAAATACACGCGCCTTTACGTGTCTGGAATATAAAGGGAAATAGAAGAGACATCCATGATTATGCATTAAATGTGGCAGCTATTGCGTGTATTGTGAATTGCACCATCATGATTGCCTTCTCTTGGAAATGGCCAATACCATCAAATCATCCAGGCACTATCGTAAATGACTTCTTCTATTTCGCAAAAAGCGATTTAAAATAATAATGAACACCTTATAAATATCGATCTGAGGCTGCTTTGTCAGCATAGGACATTCCCAACTTCGTTCGTGAACTTCGGATACATTATTCATCCCGGACGTTGGCAATAGGAACGTCATAAATAAGTAGGGTCACCTCGGAAGGTTCGAACCTCTTTCCCTCAAAATATCACCCGACACCATGAAGTCCATGCATTACATGAATAACCATGCATAGACTTAGGGGACTATTGTTACCCCCCAAAAATTAGAGGGTTCAGATCAGCATTCCCCGTGAGCTGCTACATAAGCAATATGTCCACATGGACAGCCACGAATGCCTAAAAGATAAGTTGACGGAGAACCAGTTGAAAGATCTTTAGAAAAGGCTAGTCAACTAGGCTTATGGCTATTTGAGGCTCCTTCAAGAGCCAAAGCACCGTTCGACCGGCGTCCCTTCAACCCTCACATTGGATGCATACTTGAAGCACATCCACTTAAATATAGATGCTACTTATATCCGAAGCTGTAGGCGTCCGAAGCCCTCTACCACCAAAAGCTCTTCAACAAAGGCTGACCATGATCTAGCGGAGTCCGATGCTACCTGTCTGGATCTGGAAATCCTTATGAAGTGACTGATGGGATGTGTAATAATACTTTGCTTGTACGTTAGGCTATATTGTGTAGGGCAGCTGACCCTTTATCAAATATTAAT
>CAIGRE010076327.1:0-11720 GCA_903798275.1 Fraxinus angustifolia subsp. syriaca
CAACATCTTCCTACAATAGTGAAATCCCCAAAACAATTCTAAATTTAGTCCAAGTATATAAAATTTTGTGTTTTAATATCTATGGTCCATTATTTTAACCTATCAAATTATAAAATCAACTCATTCCTCCACAATCTTTAACTTAATTCATGTGCTAAATATATATCAAATTTCACATTAAAAAATATAAATTAATTTAAGCATGCAACTTATTCACTACTTATGTCAGGTAGGGCAACTAACTCATACAAGCACATAAAAGGAAAATATTTTTATTATATTATATTTTATTATTATTATTATTTTGAAAAATTTTCAAACTTTTTTTACTAAAAAAATAAAACCACACAAAAACACATAAAAAATGAACATTCATGTTTTGCACCCCCAAACTTAAATTAAACATTGTCCTCAATATTTTTAATCATAAATTCATATAAAGGAGTGGGGAAGAAAGTGAAGAAAAGACTCCCCTCATATGGCTTGTAATTCAATGTCTAACTTCATATTGCTCACATTGGCTCTTTGGTCAATATTAGTTTAAATGTTCCGCGACGTTGTGTTCCTAAAAAATCAAATAAAATATTAAGATCAAATAATTGGAACAAGTGTTACATATCTTTAGCATCTAATAAACCAACTAACATATCGAAGACCTAAAGGAAAACGAGATGTGAATGATGAGTCAAAAATAAACTTAAAATAAATTAAACTATCCTAAAACTCAAAAATAGAATAAATAAGCCCCCGTTTGACACCCATTAATTTCTCATTTTCATTTTCATTTTCATTCTTCGTTCAACCACACATTTTCCAAGTAAAATAATATTACACACATAAGCCCCGTTTGACGTCCATTAATTTTTCATTTCAACCATGCATTCTCCAAATAAAATAATATTACACACAAATCAAAAAAAATTCATCACTTTTCCACCACACATTCTCACATGAATCACTATTCCAAAAAATTTCTTTTCCTCAAAATGGGGGCAAAATAAGGAAAAAAGTTTGGGTTGTCTCCCAAGAAATGCTTCTTTAACGTCATTAGCTTGACTTTGTGCCACGATTATTCTGGAATAGCTAGTTCAAGGTTTTCTTTAGCAATGAGAAAATCCTCTACGTAGTGTTTGATGCGTAGTCCATTAACTTTGAAATTTTCTTTTTGTGGGTGGTGTAATTCAACTGTACCGTAGGGAACCACTTGGGATACCGTGAAAGGTCCAGACCATCTTGATTTCAATTTTCCTGGGAAAACCTTAAGTCTGAAGTTATACAAGAGCACTTGATCCCCTACTCTAAAAATTCGTTATTGAATATTCTTGTCATGTCACTACTTCGTCTTTTCTTTGTAGATTGATCCATTTTCATAAGTTTCTCTTCTAAATTCTTCCAATTCGTGAAGCTGTAATATTCTTGTTTTTCTGGCCTTTTTAAGTCTATGTTCAATTGCTTCAATGCCCAGTATGCTTGGTACTCAAACTTAACTAGTAGGTGGCGAGCTTTCCCTAAAACTACTCAGTATGACGACATTCCAATCAGTATCTTGTAAGCGATGCGATAGGTCCACAAAGTATCGTCCAATTTTTTGAACCAATCATTTCGAGATGCATTCACCGTGAGTTCCATAATTATCTTCAGATGTTTATTAGAAGTTTCAACCTGCTCGCTTGTCTGGTGGTGATAGGGTGTCACTATTCGATGTTTTACCCCGTATTTAGCAAACATTGCCTGGAATAATTGATTGCGGAAGTGAGTTCCACCATTACTTATGATTGCTCTTGAAGATCAATAGCGATAGAAAATATTTTTCTTTATAAAATCTACAACTACCATTGCATCATTGGTGGGTAATGCATTCGCTTCTACCTATTTGGAGATATGTGACCTTTTCTTTAACACTTATCAAAGATCTGCAAACATTGTGGCAGCCCTTAAATAATGTTGGCCAAAAGAAACCACTTTGAAGCACCTTCGCTGCTTTGTAGTTGAGCCAAAGTGTCATCCATAAGCTGAATCATGAACCCTTCAAATGATCGATTTTTTCTCATCCTTAGGTACGATTCTGGATAATCTGGTCTATCCCTCTTCTGTAAAAATTTGGATCATCCTAATAATAGAATTTTGCTTCATGGAGAAGTTTCTTCTTTTGTTGATAGGTGAAAGCTGGATCCATATACACACTCGCTAAGTAGTTAACAATGTCCGCGTACCAATGAGCCTTTTCTAATTGTAATAATTGCTCATCGGGAAAACCTACCGAATCAACCTGGGTTTAGCATCTTTCTTCTCGAATAAATACTTCAAAGTTGCATGGTTTGTGTAAACTATCACCTTTTAACCAATTAGATAAGAACAGAATTTGTCAAAAGCAAATTCCACTGCTAACATTTTCTTTTCAGTTGTTGCGTAGTTGATCTGAGCAACTGTCAAAGTTTTGCTGGCATAGTAGATGACATGCAAGACCTTTTCATTCCGTTAACCTAGCACTGCTCCCACTGCAAAATCACTGGCATTACACATGAGCTCAAAATGTAGTTCTCAATATGGTACCACTATAATAGGTGCAGATGTTTACTTTTCCTTCAAAGTGTTAAAAGCATTTAAACACTCATTAGAAAAGATAAATGGCACATCATTCTCCAATAAATTGCGTAGAGGTTTTGTAATCTTTGAGAAGTCCTGGATGAATCGTCTGTAAAACCCGCATCCCCCCAAAAATCTTCTAATCCCTTTGACTGAGGTAGGTGGCTACAATTTTTCAAACACATGTATCTTTACTTTGTTGACCTCAATACCTTGTGAAAAGATCCGATATCACAACATTATCCCGTCTTTCACTGTAAAGTGGTACTTTTCCCAATTGAGCACCAAATTCTTCTCTTTACATCTTCGTAATATGAGCGATAAAAGTTTCAAGCAGTCTTCAAATAATGAAAAGTCATCCATGAATACCTCGATGTACTTTTCCACCATGTCAGAGAATATAGTCATCATGCAAAACTGAAAGGTCGCAGGTGCGTTGCACAGGCCAAAAGGCATCATTCTAAAGGTAAAAGTACCATAGGGACATGTAAATGTTGTTTTCACCTAGTTTTCTGGAGCAATGGTTATCTGATTGTACCCTGAATATTCATCTATAAAGCAGTAATGAAAATGACCTACTAACCTTTCCAACATCTAATCAATGAAGGGCAATGGAAAGTGATCTTTTCTGGTGGCATTATTTAGCTTCATGTAATCTATACACACTCTCTATCTCATGACTAACCGTGTTGGTATTAGCTTATTTTTCTCGTTGTTTTCTACTATAATTCTACCATTCTTAGGCACCATATGTACTGGACTCACACAAGAACTGTCTGAAATAGGGTAGATAATTCTTGGATCGAGTAATTTCAGTACTTCTTATCTCACTACTTCCTTCAAGGTTAGATTTATTCTATGATGACCTTCCACGGATGTCTTAGACTTGTCATCCATTAAGATTTTGTGCATACAAAGAGTAGGACAAATTCCTTGAATATTGGCTATGGTCCATCCAATTGCAGTCTTGTGCTTCTAGAGTACCTCCAATAACTTATCTTCTTCCTCCTTTTTCATGTCAATTGCAATGATTACTGGAAGTGTTGTAGAATCTCCCAAATATGCATAACGAAGATGAGATGGTAGGGGCTTTAATTCAAAAGTTGGAGCCCTCTCCACTGAAGGTACGGGTGGTGTGGGATTGGAACCAAGATACTCATATTGCCAATGTCTCTTTCCAATTAGTTGCTCAGCCAAATGTACAGTACTTTCGGTTCTCTCAGAATTTGTTGCCTCTGATAAAATGACTGGATGTATTACATCAAATGTGTCGGCCACAAGCTCATCAAGAACGTCTACTCGAGAACAAGTATCTTAAGTTAATGAGTGTTTCATTGCCTTAAACACATTGAATATGTCTTGCTTATTGTCCACTCGAAAAATCATCTTTTTCGTCATATACATCAATAAGTGCTCTTCTGGTAGCCAAGAAAGGTCTTACCAAGATTAGAGGAATATTGGAGTCCCCTTCCGTATCCAAGATAATGAAATTTGTCGGGAAAATGAACTTATCAACCTTGATTAAAACATCTTCAATAATTCTCTTTGATCTTTTAATAGACCTATCAGCCAGTTGCAATGACATTGTTGTAGGTTTAGCTTCCTCCAATCTAAGAGACATGTAAATAGAGAGTGGCATTAAGTTAACACTAGCATCTAAATCATATAAGGAATACTCGAAATAATTAGAACCAATAGTGCACGGTATAGTAAAACTCCCTAGGTCTCATATTCTTCCAGTTTCCTCTTGTTGGGCAGAATTTCTTTTAGAAATTGTTGCATAATTGGGCATGTGGCAAATTGTTTGTCTAACTTCTTTTTGTGCAACCGTTGAGGAATGAGAATTGGTGGCACATAAACTTTGATAGGACTTGGTGCTCTTACAGTAGATTTTTTTTTCTTCATCCTCTTTTGCAACAGGTGCAGCTTTTTCCTTTTTATGAGTCTCTTCAACTTCTATATCTTTGTCTATTTTGTCTGGCCTCCTCACATGTATCTCTGGCAATTGTACTCTACTTCTAGTTGTAATAGCTTGTGCTTGCTCCTTAGGATTTATCATTGTATTGCTTGACAGTGTCCCTTGTGGGCGTTCTATAAACTGTTGAGCTATCTGACCAATTTTCATCTCCAACTTCTTGATCGATGCCTGCTGATTCTAAAAATTTATGTCGATTTGTTGGAACACCTTGTCTGTTTTCTATATATACTGATTGAATATCTCCGACAAGTCCAATGAGGCTTATTTAATATATTATTTCTCTTCAAGGTTTCATTTTTGGATTTTGTCATTTTTTGCCACTTTTATATTTTTTTTCTCCAATTCTTCACTAAACATAAATGTTTATCTAAAAAATACAATTTAATACAATCAACCACCTTATCCTTTGGCCATCCTGATGAGCTCCACATATCCCTTCATGCACTTCAACCATGATTACTTAGGCTTCTTGCAAACTTACACATTTTAATAACACATATCCAGACGTTTCTTGAATAACTCCTCGTCTATTAGTGTGTAATTCAACAAGCGTAGTTTCATTTTCTTATTTCTCTCTTTGTTGGGTTCTTTTAGAAACATTCTTATTTCTTGTCTCCAATCTATTGCATCTCCATCTTCTATACAATGAACATTGATATTCCTCACCCTCCGTTGTGCTGCGGGCAAGATTACCACATACTCACAAGTGGATTCTACATTCAGCATCTTTAAGTAAATCGAAGCCATTTGGGCTAACTCGTTTGCCAACTCGTTATACATTCTGCTAACATACTGAATCTCTACTTGATCAAGTTCTTCCAAAAGCTCTTGGCCAATTTCGTACTGATTTATGACGGAATCACTTTGGCATTTAAAATCACCAATCAACTGGTAAATTACTAATTGGGAATCACCCCTAACGAGTACATTCTTTACTCCCAATTCTAGTAACAATTCCAATCCCGCAATCAGAGCTTCATACTCAGCCTGATTATTGGTACATATTATATCCAATGTGAAAGCGAATTTATAATAAACCCCTAAAGGATTTATTAAAACAATTTCTACCCATGTCCCTCTAAAAGTTTTTAATCCATCAAAGTATAAAACTTAAGGTTTTAACTCAAATGAATCCCTTTCCAGTTCAATTTCTTTAAGCATATCAAGGCATGGATGATCGGCCAAAAAGTTAGTCAGTGCTTGATTTTTAACTGTCTTTTATAGTATGTGTTGTATTTCAAATTCTGATAATGCTAAAGTCCAAAGGCCTATCCTTTGGTATAAAACATGGCAAGAAAACATGTACTTAACTAGGTTAATATTAGAAATTAAGTAAAAACTTACAGGCCGTAAATAGGCTCTCAGTTTTGTACATGTGAAATACAAAAATAAACATAGTTTTTCAATAGCAGAGTAATTACATTCACACTTTGTTAACTGCCACCTCAAATAATAGATCGCCATTTCTTCATCAAACTGATCTTCTTGCGCGACCATTCCGACTATTGATTCTTGTTCAGCCGATATATACACTTTCATTGGCCGTCCTTAGATAGGTGATACCAACACTAGGGGACATGACAGATATAACTTCAGGCTATCAAAAGTCTTTTGATATTCTTCCTTCCAGACGAATTTGTCATTTTTTTCAACTTTAAAATAGGCGAAAAAGCTTTCGTTTGCCCTGCACAATTAGAGATAAAACGTCTCAAAAAGTTTATTTGTCCTAAGAACCTTTGCAGTTCTTTCTTATTATTGGGTGGCTTGGCCTTTGCTTTATTTTTTTTCGAGTTCGATCCCTCTTTTGTGTACTGAAAATCCAAGGAAATTCACTGCATTAACACCAAATGCGCACTTTAAAGGGTTCAATTGCAGCTTGTATTGCCTCATTTCGTTCAAATGAGCGTCTTCGTTTTTCAAAATGGTCTTTGTCTTTAACAGATTTAACCACTATGTCATCTACATATATTTCGACAAATTGGCCTATAATGTCATGAAAAATTAAGTTCATTGCTCTTTGATAAGTTGNTTCATTGCTCTTTGATAAGTTGTCCCTGCATTCTTTAGGCCA
This sequence comes from Fraxinus angustifolia subsp. syriaca, assembly GCA_903798275.1. Taxonomy (NCBI): domain Eukaryota; kingdom Viridiplantae; phylum Streptophyta; class Magnoliopsida; order Lamiales; family Oleaceae; genus Fraxinus; species Fraxinus angustifolia. Next base: position 6,636 of record CAIGRE010076327.1, read on the forward strand.
AATGGCATAACTACGCATTCTAAACATCCTAAAGATCCATGACACCTAAATGCAGTTTTATGTATATCTTCTTCAGCTATGTAGATTTGGTCATAACCTGAGTATCCATCCATGAAAGAATACATAACATGCCCGGTAGTTGAATCCACTAAAGAATCTACCTTAGGCATTTGATACTCATCTTTGGGCGTTGCCAAATTTAGGTTCCTGAAATTTACGCACACCATAATCTTACCATTCTTTTTTTTAACACGGGTACAATGTTAGACAACCACTCAACATACCTAGTTGTTCTAATAAAGCCTGCTTTTAGCAATCGTTCTATCTCCTTCTTTACTTCAGACAATACATTAGGGACAAAACACCTAAGAGATTGTTTATGAGGCTTAAAATTTGGCTTAGTTGGTAACCTATGTTCAACCAGACTTCTATTTAAACCAGGCATATGTTCATATTCCCAAGCAAAGCAATTTATTAAAGCTATTAATTTGGTCTTTACCTCTTGATTGAGCATCTGGCTGACAAACGTTGGATGATCCTCGCTTTCGTCGCCAATGTTCACCCTCATCAAAGGGTCATGTGCTTGAGCATGCAAAGGTTTCTCAATTCCAATCACCTCTCCGCCTGAGTTCTTTGGAAATGATTCCTCCTCCAAGCAATCCACCTTGTTGACTTTTCGGCCAATGTTTTGCTCCAACTCGAACACTGCTATTTTGTTCCTTAATGTCTCCATTGTTGTTTCTTCTTTCATATTTTTCTTACGTTCTTTACTGAAAGCCATTAACTTTGTTTTGAAGGCCTGAATATCGACCATATTTTCTTGCCACGACTATTCATTTGGCTTCCCTGGTTATCTTTTTGCCAATTACTGGCTCTTCAAGGGCCACTATGTTTGGCCTCATTTGATTGAAGATTATAATAAGTGCATCTACTGGAAATGACTCTTCACTTTGTGCAACAATCTGAGTTTCTTCCCCTTCCTAAACTACTCTGACATGTCCATGATTTTCCTCGTACATGAACGTTTCATTAACTAACCTTGATACCAACGAATTTTTTCTCGACCCATCGTTTAATGATGTAGATTCGATGGGGGCAAGCTGCGATGGGCTAGTTGTTTCCATATACTCAAGATCCCCTTTTTCTAAATGTGGCCCTTACCCACACGAGTAGAGCTTAAGCTGGGCTCGTCCCATTTTGGGCGACCTTGGCTCGTACCCGAAGCTCGCACAAGATGGGTACTCATTCGGCTCGGCTCGTTTTTTTTTAATTAAAGATATAAGCATTTTTTTGGAAAAAACAAATTTGTGCAAGCCCACGAGCCACTCGTAAAGAAACGAGTCGAGCAGGCTTGGCTCGCCTAGCTAGACCCCTGCTCGGTTCGTGTTCGTGGTCGGGCTCGAGCTCAGGCTTGTGTTTTTTACGAGCCCGAGCCCCTTGTGGTTCGTCAAAATGAGCCGGCTCGGCTCGTTTGCCACCTCTATCCTTTTCTGAATCCATTTCCATTAAAGCCAATTCGAGAAAGAGGTATTCGTACTTGGCCCAAATCTGATGCTACTTTTCGTTTCTGGCATGCACGTTTGATGAAACATGGCCCCACTAAGGTAATTGTTGATCGTACTAAAATTCTTGATTTATTAGAAATCACCCTTCGTCCCCTAACTTATGACTCCATGCTTTCTCCAATTGCTTTAAGTTTCTGGTCTTCTGAATATAATACTTTCATTTTCCCTCTTGGCCCAATGTCCATTACTCTAAGGGATGTTGGTGCTTTAGTAAACCTTCCGCCTCTGGGCGACACCATTTTCCCTACTATTTTGGTCACTAGTGTTGTCCCGAAATTTGACAAGAAACTTACTTACTCCTATTCGGGTATGCAAGAAATTTATATGAACGTTACCACTGAACTCACTCATGCTGAGCGCGCGGCCTTCCTTCAAGTTTGGCTTTGTAAATATGTTCTTTGCGTACCCAACATGAAACCTTCCATGTCTCACCTGCCCATAGCACATGAGTTAGCCCATGGTAGGCCTTTAAATCTTTGTTCATTGTTTCTAGCTGCATTTTATAGAGGCGTGGCTTCTCTTCAATCTCAACTACGAAATGGTGCGTCCTCGACTGGCAGTACCAAGATTTTCGATAAACCTTATATCATGAATATTTAACTTATGATTTTATTTATTTTTCACGTTCAAAACAAAACACATTTTTAATTAATGAATAATCGATATAGATTTAATTTTCTCTACAATTATTTGTGGTTTGTTTTACCTTTGAAAGACTAAAAATAAGTTAGGCATAATGTCAAATTCCATAAAGTCCGATAAGGGATATAAATATATCGCTATGATTTATGTTATCTTTACGTAGTTATAAATTATTAAACGATAAAAACATACATTTATAAACTCTAAACATCTCTTTATTGTGACACGTGAAATGGTGGTTGTTATCTATTGTGACATATAAAAGGGCCTTGTCCCGGTCATTGAGCCGGGACAAGGGACTTTTCCCGTGGTTGTAATAGTAAAAATGTGAACGAAATTATAAATTCATAAAGCCACGATTTATTGCTTCCTTATTCTAGGAGACGTTAAAATGGAGGAGACAGTAAGTAACTGCAAACGGATTTTTAAGGAAGGAATAGAATGAAAGCGAAAAATCAATTATATCCTCTATTAATTACCAATTAAAGTCACCTTCTTATCTTAAATAAATCAATTTTTATCTATTTTCATATTAAAAAAAAAAAATCTTGAATTATGATATGAACTATGATGAATAATACAAATTCAATCTACAATAAAAAATGGCGTTTCAAAAAATAATTGGAAATTATGATGAATAATTAATACGAAAAATGTGATAAAACAAGAATGATTGATTCACTTTGTGCAGCTGTAAATTAGAAATAATAAATACCCAAATCAATATATTTTTAAATACAGATTGTCTTCAAAGAGTTTGACGAGTTTATCGAATAAAACCAGTGAAAACCCTTTTATTTATTTTTTCTTAGAAAGTTTTTAACAAGAAGGCATAATTCCTATGCTAGTAATTTAACTAATCCTTAATGTCTTTTGGCTAGAAAATTAAATTTCCAAAAATGCTACTTGTACACAGTTGGTACACAACTTGGTACACAATACTCTCACCTGTGTGTGAGACCCACACACATGTGAAAAGATTTTGTACCAAGTGTGTAAGTGTAGCAAGATTGTTAAATTTCAATTGTTATTTTAAAAGCTCGAGGGATACTAAGGCAAGTTTGGATTGATTTTTGAAAAGTCAAAACGAACTTTTGGGATTCAAAAGTTGCTTTTGAAGTCTTTTAACTAATTTTAAAAGTCTTTTTTTTTTTGTTTTCTAGTTAGCATGACTTTTTGAAAAATGTAAACATAACTTTTTCTGAAAGTATTTTTGGAACAGAAACAGAAAGTTATTTGAAAGTTAGTTTTCATACAAAAATTAAAATATATATATATTTTTTTCAAAAATCACTTTTATAGGAAGTAAAAGCAAAAGTAAAAGATTAAATGTACCCTAAATCCGTGCCCTTCATTCTCACGCTTTTCAACAGTATCAACTCTCGATCATAAATTGCTGAAGTTGGAAAACTCTGATAAAGTGTGGATCATTTTAGTTTAGGCCCACAAGGTTTCAGACATTGTACAAGCCCATTCTTAGGCCTAATTAACACAATGTGAAGGCCCAAGTCTAATATCAAAATTTTTGGGGGTTAAATATGTGACAATTAAAATTTAAACCATCACACCCTCACAGGTTTTTAAGTTTCCATTTTCAAAAATATAGAATCAACTTTAATAACACATAAATCATGTTTTAATTAACAACTTTAAATTAATTTTTATTTAAATCAATTCTACACAATTTCAAACCGTAATTATTTTATTTTCTCTCATCTCTCTCTCTATCCCCCCTACCGATCATTCCAACCCCGAAGCAAGGCCCTCCACCACCAACAACTCGGGTCCAAGCCTTGCCTCTAAACAACTTCGCTGGCCCAGTGTCCGGTTGGGAGAAATCGGTGGCAAGCCACCTTACGACCACCACAACCGCCGCCCTAACAAAACCTGGCGCTTCCACAAAGATCATTTCTTCACCGCCAAAACCTCTCTCCTCCCTCAAATCGTCGAACCACCACGGCAATGTCGCGGTTGCAGCGATACAAATCTGTGTTTTTTTAGTGGTGACCTCCATGACGCGACTGCAGCGATCTAGATTTGTGGTGGGCTGTGTTGCGGTGGAGTGTGGTTGCAGTACGATAGTTGATAGTTGAGTGGTGCAGTGGAGTTTGTGTGGTGATGTTGTGTTGATGTGGATGTGGTTGCGATGCGATGGTTAGGTGGGTGTGCACCGTGATTTGGTATGGGACCGGGTGGTGGACCACGCGATCGACGACATGTTGGGTTTGTGCCTTGCGTGGGTGTGGCGGTGGTTGTTTTGGGTTGGTGTTCGTTGTTAAATATTGATGTTGCTATTAGGTGGCGACGATGGTGGTGCCACTAGTGGTGAAGTGGTGTCGCAAATGATTTGGTGGTGGTCACAATTGATTTGATGATTGTCACAAATGATTTAGTTTATTGTGACCAATAAATTAGATAAATTGTGACCAATACATGCTGTGTGACATAAAAATTATTAAATTGTGACCTAAATATAATTTAGGTCCAATTAATGTGATGTTTGTGACTATAAAATAAGTAGTGTGACTTATTAATTTTGTGATTTGTGACCGATAAATAAATTGTGACATTTAAATTTTTAATTTGTGACTGATCAACAATTTGTGACCAATGAAGACTTTGAATTGTGACTTAAAAATTTTAAGCAGTTATCGGAGAAGAGTTGTGACCAGAACAGTCCCCGAAACAATAGGGGAGGTGGAGGTGGAGGTTGGGTGGGGTAATTATGTTATATTAGAATTAAATATGTAATAATAAATTGATTTAATAATTTATTATTTCATAAATAAAAATTTAAAAAAACTGATTTTTGAAAGTTGAAACTTGTTTTTGTATTTTTGAAATGGTGTAAAGTAAAAGCATGAGATATGTATTGTTC
>CAIGRE010076338.1:0-10716 GCA_903798275.1 Fraxinus angustifolia subsp. syriaca
AAATGAGTTTCAAACATGGGCTAAATTTCTAAAAATGTGTCCTAAACGGAGACATAATAATATATAGAGTGTGTTTGGTAGAGATTAAAATCGGATTAAAATTGAAAAACTAGCCATTATTGTTAATTTTTATTAGACGGGTGAGACTCAATAACGGCCATATTTTCAATTTTAATCAGCTTTTTAGCTCTCCCAAACAGGCTCCGAGTAACCAACAAGTCAATTACCAATGGGCTTACTATAGTTGAATTTGATTAACCAAGTCAATTACTAATGGGCTCGCCATACCTGAATTTGATTAATTAACAAGCTAATTTTTAATGAGGCTCACCATAGTTGAATGTTTATCAAACTACAACCCATGAGCTTGTCATACTTAAAAACAATAAATTCATAATATAGGCTTGACATACTGAAATCTGTTATAAATCAATCATGATCCATGAGCTTTGTTGCACTCGAAACAGTGAATTGATAATATGGGCTCGCCATAATTAATTTTTTATCAAACAATCATAACATATGAGCTAGTCATACTTAACTTATCAGCTCGTCATATTCAAAGCAAAAAAGGACACATGCACTGATAATAAGAGATACATGTGTTAGGTAGGACTTTACTGATAATACATCCTTAGATGTTCAACATTATAGGGGTAGGGTTGCACCTTCCTATCCAAATTCTCAATCAAGAAGGTCCCTAGTCTGACATCGCCTGATATACGATAAAGGCCTTCCCAATTGTGACCCAAGGAGCCCACACCAGGCTCTTTTGAAGACAGGAAACCCCTCATAAGCACCAGATCGCCTTTTCTGAACAACTTTTTTTTTACCTTGGCGTTGTAGTACCTCGTCATCTTTCTTTGATAGGAGACTAGTTTTACTTGCGAAGTCTCTCTCATTTTTTCGAAGAAATTAAGCTTGCATCTCCTTATCTCATCGTTGGATACCTAATTAAACTACAAGCAGCAGGACGATGGGAGGCCTACCTCAACTGGGCTCACGGCTTCAGCCTCATACACCATAGAGAAGTGAGTCTCTTCTATCATGGTTCGACTGGTGGTGCGTATAGCCCTTAACACATGGGGGAGCTCATCCACCCATGCCTTTTTGGATACATCAAGCTTTTTCTTCAGGAGATGCTTTATAGTTTTGTTACCAGCTTCGACCTGGCCATTTGCTTGGGGGTGGTGAGGGGAGGATAAATACTTTTTGATGCCCAATTCATCACAAAGGTCTTTGAGCTTTTTGTTCTCGAACCGTCGCTTATTGTCTATAACTATCGAGTGGAGAATTTCGAACCGACATATGATGTTTTTCCATATGAATTTGGAAGTATGTGCTTCAGTAATTTTAGTCAACGGTTCGGCCTCAACCCATTTAGTGAAGTAATCAATGGCAACGATAGCATAGCTTGTGCTCCCCTTTCCTTTCGGCATAGGACCTATTAGGTTTACTCCCCATTTAGCGAATGGTCATGGATTGGATACTGCATTGAGCTCTTGGGATGGTTGTCTTTGAATAGAAGAGAATCATTGACACTTGTCACACCACTTCACGAACTGTATAGCATCTTTCTTCAGGTTTGCCAGTAAAACCTTTACTTTAGTACTTTATGGGCCAGCGTTGGGCCTCCGGTGTGGTTACCGTAGATTCCTTCATGGATTTCTCGTAGGACGTAGTTAGCCTCATCTCTTGTAGTGCACCGCAGGAGGGAGGATGAAAATCCTCTTTTATACAGCATTTCGTCCTATAGTACATAGTGGGTGGCCCTACGTCTGAGCTTACAAGCTTCATCTTTGTTCTTCGATAGGATATAATCCTTGAGGTAAGCTATGATAGGTTGCATCTATGGTGGGGTCTCTCCAACCCACATCACCTCTTCCACTTTGGCTATAGAGGGCCTGTGAAGGTATTCCACCAGCACAATTTTAAGCAACTATGAGTCTATGTTGCTAGCTAGTTTCGACAAAGCATCTGCGTGCAAGTTTTTGCCCTTGAGAATTGAGTGAGTTCAGATTTTTCAAGGTCTGTGATCAGTTCCATAACCTTCTTTAGGTATGTTTCCATGCCTTTATCCTTGGCTGCGAAGCTACCACTGACATGGATTACAACTAGCTGGGAGTCGCTTTGAACTGCCAAGCTCTTGACCTGCATTTCCTTGGCTAATTTGAGGTTTGCTAGGAATGCCTCATATTCGGCTGCATTGTTGGAAATTTTGAAATCGAACCTCATTGCACAATTGAGCTTGTGGCCTTCTGAGCTTTTTAGCAGTACGTCATCCCTGCTTCAGTTTCTCCAGCGGACCCATCTATAAACAGCTTCCAAGCTAGGAGATCCACTAGTTCCATCATCATATTGATATATGTCGTTCTTGTGAATTCAGCTACGAAATCTGCCACTGGGTGTCCATTCATCAAGGTTTTTGGTTGGTACGAAATATCAAATTCGCTTAATTCTGCATTCCATTTCAGGATTTTGGAGAACTTATTTAAGGGAGAGGCTTGTTAGGACTCATCTACTATGGGCTTGAAAGTAGGGGTTCAGTTTTCTCGAAGCGATCATGAGGGACAAAGCAAGGTATAACAGCAATGTTTCTCATTCTTTGGGCTTTGAAAGGAGGATAGCTTGACCCAAGTGCTTCTTCAACCCTTGGAACACCTCTTCTCATTCTTTGTTCCACTGAAATTTTTTCCCTCCCTTTAAGACCTTAAAGAAAGGAAGACATTTGTCCATAGCTTTGGAGATGAACCGACTTAATGCTGTGAGGTGCCCTGTCAAATATTGCACTTTCTTTGGTTTACCAGGGAATTTCATGCTTAGTAGGGCTTTAATTTTCTCAGGGTTTGCCTCAATGCCCCGTTGGTTAACCATATATCCTAGGAACTTTCCTAAAGCGATGCCAAATGCTCATTTCAATAGGTTCAACTTCATACGGTATTTCTTTAGAATTTTGAAAGTGGCTTACAAGTGTTCGACGTGGTCTATGGACCTGAGACTTTTCACGAGCATGTCATTAATGTATTCCTCCATTATTTTCCCTATGAGCACGAAAAACATGTTATTAACCAACCATTGATAGGTTGCACCAGCATTCTTCAGATCGAATGGAATGACTTTGTAGCAGTAGAGTCATTGGTTAATGATGAATGAGGTATTTCCTCATCTGTTGGATGCATGGAGATCTGGTTGTATCCGAAATATGCATCCATGAAACTCAAAAGCTTGTAGCATGTAGTGGAATCAACTAGCTGGTTGATCTTTGGAAGTGGAAAACTGTATTTTGGACGGCTTGGTTGAGATTGGAAAAGTCGATACAGACCATCCATTTTCAGTTTGCTTTCTTCACCAGAATGGGATTGGATATCCACTTTGGATACACTGCCCTCTAATGAATACATTAGATATGAGTTTGTGTACTTCATCTTTTAAGGCCGTATACCATTATGGGTTCAAATCTCTCATTGTCTGCCTATGGGTAGCGAACTTTGGGTCTATATTGAGGCGGTGGTAACTAACTCTTGCATCGATGCCTACCATGTTTTTGTCCTTCCAAGCAAAAATATCCAAATTGTCGAGTAGGAAAGCCTTAAGCCTATCTTTTTCTCCTGATTCGAGCTCCTTCCCAATCTGAAATATTTTTGTGGGGTCGAGCGAGTTCACAGGGAAGGGCTCTAATTCTTTTACTGGGATCGCCTGCGAGTTCGACTTTGTGACTCTGGGATCCAAGTCCACTTCGATGACCCCTTCTTCAGGGACATCCAACATGTTGATGTCTTTCCCTTGTTCAGGAATAGGACCTTCTTCATGTACATCTACCATTTCGATGTCCACGTAAACCATGTTTATGCTGTGGGGTTCGAATTTTCTCAAGGAGCTAAAGTAGCATTCCTTGGATCCCATCTAATCCCCTCGTAGTGTGGTAATTCCTTCCTTGGTGAACTTCGGGCATATGTGATATATGGATGATACAACTTTGAGATCTTTTAATGCAAGTCGTCCTAATACTCCGTGATAGGCGTATCAATGGTCTACGAATAGGAACTCCATGAAATGATGAGCATTGAATGGGGGCTCCTCCATCTCACTGCCAATGTGATCTTCTCCCTAGAAGTAATGCTATCACCTATAAAACCATATAAGGGGTGGTCATGGGGGAGAGTTCGTGGCACAAGATATTGGCCCATCATCTTGTTGAAAGTGGTTCCGAACAAGATATTGACCGAACTTTCATTGTCCACCAACATGCGCTTCAATCCATTCTTGGCTACAACAAGCCGCACCACAATTGCATCACAATGGGGGTAATGAACTCTCACAGTGTTAGTCAGGATAAAAGTGATTGGTAAGGTGCTCCTAGACCCGTTGGGATGGTTCTTCGCTTCTCTCGCATAATTTCTCAGGGCGTTCTTATAACTTCCTCTTATGTGCGGACCACCTATGATGGTGTTAATTTACTTAATTGGCATGTTGTCAATGTTCCCTAGAGGCTCCCTCATGGGCCTTTGTCTCCTCATCCTGTTTCTATCTTCCTCATGTTCTTGCTGAGGTTACTTGTTCATGCGAGCTCGACTCGCCTCCTTATGCCTAGGCTCTCTTTCATTCCTGGGCTGGGATGCGTTTCTCTGTGTTTGGTAAACTACCCTCGATACTGGGACTGACGGGTTCTCCATGATATGGTCTGGATAGGCAATTCTCATTACTGTGACTATTGGTTTGGTGGTATGTACAGTATTGCCGGCCTCGAGGCTTCCTGTTTCTTCCCCTGCCTCTGCCATGGGTGGGTTCAACTGCCTTCAAGACTCAGGTCCAACGTCCTCATACGCCAAAAGGGCACCGCGTTCAGCGTGGTCATGGCTAATGCTTGGCTTGAGGTATGGGCTATTGTGTGCCCTGCTTAGGTCTACTATTGGTCTACCTAGTGGGATACGGGCCTCTTCGTTGTCTTTGAGGTATGAGAGTCCCATTGAGGTTCTATTACAATGGTCAATCTATTCCTCATTAACAATCTCGTTCCTCATCATTTCTACCAAAGCATCGTAGGATGTGGGGTTTCTGTTTCGTACGTCCCTCCAGAACAGGGTATTCATGTTGAGACCTCCCCTTAGGGCATAAATGGCTTCTCTATCCGTAACTTGCTCAAAATATGTCATTTCGACCGTGAAGTAAGCTAAGTAACTTTTCAGGGTCTCCCATGCTTGTTGCCTTATGTCCTGCAGTCTCTGGATGGGGGCTTCTCATTCCTTGCTTGATAGGTACTACTTTAAGAAGACCTTCTTAACGTTCAGCCAACTTCTGATACTGCCTGCTGGAATACGGCTGTATTAGATTTCTGCGGTCCCTATTAATGTGAGATGAAAAGCCCTACATTTTAATATTGGTAAGGCTCCTTACAATGACATATGGGTTTCATAATTATTGAGGTGCTTCGCTGGGTCGCCTTTTTCCTCGTACTTGGGTATCTTTGGTTGCACAAAGTGAATTGGCATCAAGGCGCTTCTTTATTCTTGGTAGAAAGGCAAGCTCTCATTATTGTCATCCAGCTGAAATGATTTGCAAGGGTTGTCGAGTCATTTTCTTCCACCTGATAATCGGCGGAGAGGGGTTATGATGCTCCTACTTGGTTCTTCCTGTTTGCATATGTCTCTCATCTCTCGCCTATTTCTAGGAGGAGGTGGCATTCCCTGAGGTTCGTACCCTTGGTACTGTTCTTGCCCCCCTTTGATGGGACCTATTTCTATGCCTAGAGGGTCCGATTCGATCAAATAAGCCGTTAGACCTTTGAGATTCATGCTCTTAAGTATATTCAAGGATAAATTTCCTTTTAGTGGTGCGTTGTCGCTAGGTCGATTCGTGACGTAGTTGGTGAAAGTATCTACTCTCACCTTCCTTTTTGCTGGGTTGTCATTCACGCCATGCATTTGGGGTATGTTGCAATGTCATTCTCCTCACCCTCTTGGGAAAACATCCTATGATGGGGCGTGTAGGATCCGGCTTATTGGTGCATTTTGAGTAACTGTTGCATGGTAGCATTTTGTTGGGCCATGTTTCTCATGTTTGCAGCCATTTCCCCTATTTCTCTTACTAGGCGTGCAGTAGTACCTCCTCTCCTGTAATGGTGGTGGGGGCGACGCATATTCACATTCGTGCGAAGGACCTCTTCTTCAGAGGCTTCATGTTGCCTGCTTCTGCCATATGTTCTTTGGTTGCTGAAACTCATTGTGTTTTTGTGATGCTTCTAGACGATGGTTCTTTCTTCAAGAACCAAACCTTTCTTCAAGGCTCTTCTCCTGGGTGGCTTTTACCCCAGGATGTTTGTGGTTATGGTATCAAAGGTTCCCACGGATGGTGCCAATTTAAATTGAACCAATCGACGGTTGAATGGACAAACCACAAGAAAATAATTCTTGGTGTAGGGACGCATGTTACGTGAGCTTTTATTTTTTGAAAAGGGGGTCGGGTTATATGTAAATAATTAGCGGGAAGAGAGGATTCCATAGTCTAAATTTGTATTAGGCTTCAATGACACTAAGTGTGAGTTTTTATTCTTGAGTTAAGACAAATGAGACCCGTTGGATGATAGGGCATGTGGCCTTGCCGGATCAATTGGTCCCTATTGCCATCATTAATCAATCAATCAAAGCATTGAATGTTAGGATCCATCCCATATCTTCCTTTGTTAGGTCTCAGCCTTTGCAAGTAGGATTTGACTATGTAGGTGTGTCGGGGCGACGTTGACAGTGAAACGTCTTGTCAATTATTGCACTGTAAGATCTACTGGGTATTTCGCCATTCGCCCCGTCTGGACCGGCTCTTATTAAGGCCTTTGCCTAGAAGAGATTGGCTCGTCTTCATCTTGTTGAAAAGGGGGTCGTCCCTACACATAACAGGTCGCGTACGTTCCCCCTGCGAAGTGTGGGCCCTCTCCATCTTCATCTTGTCAGATTAGACATGATTTTTATATGAATAACAAATGGATCAAATAAAGTTTTCAACGGAATGGATTGCAAACTGTTACCATTCCAAAAGAGGAGGTGGAAGAAGGAAAATTTGAAGTTCACTGAGACATCATGTTAGACGAAATATGCTTTGGGTATGGATTCTGAAATTGTATAGAATGCTAAAAATAGTTGAAGCAGTAGCCTTGTGTTCTTATTTACTAGTAGTTAATGTGTTTGATATAATGTCTGTTTAGTCTTGATGTATGTGTCAACGGATTTTGTCATTCAGTTAATAAATTTTGTAATATCTGCACATCTATTACCTCTTGGAGTTTTGATTACGCTTTTATTTGCTAATGCTTTCAACATCAAACTCAACCATGATATCCCCAAGTCGACCGCGACGACTGTTCATAATTTCTTCACTCATAGACACTTCAAGAGTTTGAATATTCTTCATTTTTCTCTAATATCTTCTATGAAGTGGCAGTGATTACAAAAATGACTAAATAAATAATTCTGGCCAAGGCTTCCACATTGCAAAGACTATTGATGGATTCAAAGTGTACTAAGATATGAAACAAAGAAATACACATTGAAAAACTCTCTTCCCCGATGCACTTGTGTTCCCTTATGTGTTCTACTTTGAAAAAAATTTGGTCGGAAATTACCATGCAAGCATCTTAAGGGAAAACTATGACAATTTGCATACTTTTCCTTTCATTTTTTCATGATAATACTATGTGATTGACTGATAGTATTTGACAAGAGAATAGAACCTGTTCTCTCTTGCTTTTCCACTATGGAAATAAGGATAACTAGAACGAAGGTTCCTAAAGAGCATTAGTAGAGTTTTGTCCAAAGTTTGCGGACTTTTTTGAATGAGCAAGGTGAAAACTACTGCTCATTGCTTTTCACCCTTTAGTATCTTGCTGTACCAATTTAATTTTCAGTTCGTCTGGGTATTACCGAACTTGATTTAGAATTTCCTTGTACGAAAGAATTTACCCTTGTTTGGCCTTCATTTTCTAAAACTCATTTTTGTCTAACTCATTTTCACCCACATATTCTCTCATAAAATAATTTTTCACGTGGATCCATAACTTTTTTCTATTTTTAATCGTACTTACTCCAAAAAAAAAATCAGTGTTCACAGAATATATTCTCAAAAAGTCTTTTACCAAAAAGGGCGTAATTTAGAAGTGAATATTCTCGAGCATACATTAATCTGAAAAACTATGAACAGCTTGTCAGAGCGTTGTGTCTGAGATCAGCACACATCCATTGATCTCATTCGAGGATTTAATCCCTGCCTTAGCTTTTCAGGACAAGGATTAACTTCTAAACTCCGAATCAGGCGAATAGTTAAAATGTGTATACTTGATTTTATTTAATCATGAAAAACGGAGGAATAGAGTACATTATGACCCTTATAATGAAATTCTGAAAACCTTGCATATTTGTGTTCAATCATGCTGCAGAGGTTGAATTATTTTTGTACATAACGAAGTAATGGTATTTATGATGAATCTTCAGTTGCCTGTTACCTAATGGAAGTCATTATTCAAATATAGGATTTTTTTTTTCGGAGACTGCATCATGGAATATGCTGCATAAAATCTTAGAGCTATAACTTAATCTGACTTCAATACAATGACTAAGGTCTAAGGGATCGTAGTGGCCTTGACATTTTGTTGCGTAAACGACGTGATTAACTCTACTAAATTTTCTAATGAGTTCCACGAAGAACCTCCTCTCTGTATGGAAAGCTCAAGTTCTTGTTTCATTTCGAGTGCTCTCTGTCTCATTTCTTTGCCTTCTTTGTCCCCCATGAGTGCCCTAATGGCTTGCTCAATACCCTTCCTTTCTAGGCCGTTCAACTCGAGGGCTACTTTCCATACATGAGTCAAGTACCTTGTATTCACCACTTGGTCCGAGAAATACGGTCTGCATATCATCGGTACTCCTTCACACATACTTTCCAAAGTTGAATTCCAACCAGAATGACTCCAAAACCCTCCCACTGCTGGATGTGCCAAAACCTTCTTTTGGGGCGCCCACTTCACTATACAGCCTCTTTCTCGAGTTATTTCTTCAAATCCTTCTGGTAAGCATTCGATCCATTCCGACCCACTGACTGAAGAGGGTCGGACCACCCATAGGAACGGTTGGTTACTGTTGGCAAGTCCCCATGCCATTTCAATAAGTTCTTTCTTTTCCATTATAGCTATGCTCCCTATGCTTATATAAATGACCGAGTTTGGTGCTTGTTTATCTAGCCATGTGATGGAACTGCTGTCCTCTGTTATTAAGGTAGTATTAAATTTTGGAGCCATTTTGTGGAAAGGGCCTATTGGGAAGATTGGAACCTTGTAATGCTGCTGAAGCTTCGTTAAGGATTCATGATCGAGCATGTCCACAGTGCTCCAAATGATCGCCGAAGAAGATCTTATATTGGCATAATTAGTAAAGAACTCGATTAAAATTTTTGGGATCTCGGCAGCAACTGGAAAGGGTAGGTCCTTAAACCTGAGAAGATGATGCGTCGGAATTGCATCCTGCAGTTGATCCTCTGTAATTTCATTGTTAGAATAATGTAATTAGGGGAAGCTCAAATTCAGTTTTCAAAAAGTGCACGTTTGGTATGCAGTAGCCAACAGCGTAATGAACAGAATATTTGATTGACCTTGAAACACAGTTGTGTACATTTCAAACTGTAGGATAGTGAAATCAAAGAAATGATCCATGCCTAAATTCTGCAGAGGAATGATCAGTGAAGGAACATATCATTGACCATTTATTCTCTTTACCTTAAATTCCATTTGGAATGATATAGGCTTAACTATTTTCTTTGAGTCCTGCTTGGTAGAATCATAAATCCGTGACCAAGACGTGCTAACAAAATCTCCTAATAAAATAACTACAATTTATCTCGCGTCGAAGACTAATTTTAAATAAATAAATGCATCTTTGTGTGCTTGAGTTTTTCAAGAAGGTGGTTCAACATAGTCTTAAAGCACGCAATCAAGTCTCATAATCACTCATTCATAAATATTGTGCACGTGAAGGATGTCCCCTTAGAGAGATCAGAGCAATGAAATGTATTGTAGGTTTCAGAATTTTTGTCTCGTTTATAGTTTCTAATGCCATTAACTTCACTAAATGGTTTCTGTTACTCCCCATCTGTCGCGCGAACACTTCAACTAGGATAACATGCCTGACACTTACCGACACTTATTTGACACACTATCATAGTCAATTTTCTTTTCTTATAAAAAATATTATATATTTTTAATTTAAAACTATTATTAAACAATAAATGGGTACTCTTATTTTAAAGATTTTAATAAGAAAAACTAGTAGCAAGTATAAAATTAAATTATACATATAAATGAAAAATTCTAAAGAATTTAATTAATGTTTACTTTTTTTAAGAATTACGTATGTGTCTTCTTGTCGGTGCATCACAGGTTAATCTTCACAGTTCACAGCAAACAATTGTGACAATACCTGGCAAGGGAATTAGATTGTCAGCTTTAAGTTGAAAGATGACATGGAGAGATCGCAAATAAGCAGCACTATTAGGACGTAACACCATAGTAGGGAGGTCGAGACAAGTAGCCACTTCATCCACGAAGTGCATGAGGGTATCATACACGATACAAGCAACCTGACCGTTCTGTGCTTGCGTTTCCAGAATTTCAACCATGTATTCGAGAAAACGCTCTTTGGAATTGTCGTTCATAGCCGATATTCCTTTCAACGAGCTTATATA
>CAIGRE010076351.1:0-11158 GCA_903798275.1 Fraxinus angustifolia subsp. syriaca
ACTCCAAATTTTCAACATTTTCCATAGAAAATTATACCAATCAAACACAATTAATTACAATTCCCAGTAAAACAATTTCTAGGAAAATCTTTTCCCTATAAAATATTTTCTTCCGCCCATTTTCCACCTTGCAATCAAACAGACTCTTATTTCCAACATTGTTAGCCTGTGTTTTTAGTTATCACAGATTGTTTTTGGAGTGAAGAAAGATATAAAAAGGTAATAGAGAAAACAAAAAAAAAAAGTGGACCCTTCATCTGTTGGCTCAACAGTGCTTGTGAGGGTTTAGCGTTAGAAGCGGTGCTGAAATTTCCATGTTTATCTAAAGGCAGTGCAGTCTGGACAATGTCTATGGGTGGCATCAATACTGGCCGTCCAAATCTGTGGATGTCCATTTAATATGGCTGTTTTAGGGTTGTCATGAACAAAAATGTGCAATTCATCAAATCTTGTCACGTTTTTGTCTTTTTAATTATTTATGCACTTTTCTTATTTATAATTAGTTCCTATTTAGCCTCCATTTTCGAAAACTAAATTTTTTTCAAAATTATTTTAATCACACATTTTATAAGAACTGCAATTTTTATTAACTTTTCAACCACATATTTCACTGTATTTTATCAAAATCTACTAAAAATCTGATTTTTATCCTAATAAACGGGGCTAAGTAATTGATGTTTTGATGAGTTGACACT
The DNA here is from genome assembly GCA_903798275.1 of Fraxinus angustifolia subsp. syriaca. NCBI lineage: Eukaryota > Viridiplantae > Streptophyta > Magnoliopsida > Lamiales > Oleaceae > Fraxinus > Fraxinus angustifolia. The sequence continues at coordinate 696 of CAIGRE010076351.1, forward strand.
CTCACAAGGATTGGCAAGTTATACAAATTTGCTTATTTATTTTTTACATTTTTCTTCCTGATTACATTTTGTCGTGTGCAAAGACTATTTTCCTCAACAATTTATCCGAAAACTTATTTACTCGTATATAAATAAAGATTTAAGCTCAGTACAGTGTTATATTTTGCAATAGAGAACAAACTTAATCAACGAGACTTTTAAATTCTCCTACTTTAAAATTTATCTATTGTTGTTTGGACCATGATATTTGTACACCGAGGTTGACACCCCGGTGTACATACCCCCTCACAAGAGAGGGGCCGGTGATTTTTTTATTGGTCGTGGTCTCGTGGACCCCCTCTCTTGTGAGAGAGTCTGTACATCGAGGTGTCAATACCAGTATACAAATAATATTTTCCTGTTTTGAAATTGTCTTATCAAATATGCAATTAGTATCATGATAATCAAAATTATTGAATTCTGCAATCAAATTGTACATATTTTAATTAGCTATTGCGTTAGATTTTAACCCAGATTGATTTTGTATATATGTTAAAAACATAAATTATATATTTAATTTCCATAATTAACTTTTGTACAATTTAAAAAAAAAAAAAATCAAAAGATATGTACTCCAACAACTGCATAAATTAAAGTAGCAAAAGATCCCAAAGTTAAGCTGTAGCTGAGAGAGAAGACAAATAATCGATTTTCAGTTGATACTTGCAAACTACGTCATAAGAGCATGACGTACAGTTGAGATATCTATGTCTCGCTTTAGTCTTCCCTATTAAAATATTCATTGCATGGCTATTAGGGTTTAGCATCTTGGGATTTTACTTTCTTGGAGCGTAAACAAAAGTTCTACTTGTACCGAATCTATTTGCCATTACTTTTATTTTTACTTTTACTTTTAATAGCGTAATTTCTCAAGGAAGTTATCTTAATTTTTGTTTGAAATCTAATTTTTAAAAACACTTGATGATGCCAACATCGATCATAGCTCGAGCACTATGCTCGAGGAGAAATTACCTCGTTGATCCCTAAACCACATAACCTCCTCGGGTTCATGCAATTTTGACTGACCATCTCCCTCGAGACTCGTTGACCCCTTATGGCTCTCCCTTGTATCTAGGTTCATCCAAACCTAAGAAAGGAAGATTCATTTCCTTATTCAGGGTGTATCCTCATATCAGAGTTTCATCCTAACCCAAACACCTAGGAAACACAAGATCAACTAAACTACAATTTTCAATTGTATTAGAACTCCTAGGGATCTCAATGTTGTAGTCCTACTAAGAGTTCACCACATACCTCTATAAATATATCATTCCAATTCATTATCAAGGTACGTTTTCACATATTTTTTTCAGCATATATCTTCTCTTAAACTAATTATTCACCATATCAAACAAATTTTATATTATTCTTACAATGTAAATTTGTTTATAATTTAGGTAGGAGACGTTTGTGCATTGGAGGAGTTGCTACTTATGTAAAGAAAATTATTAAGGGACGAACTAACACTTTGAGAAAATATATAAGTAAATGATGAACTAGTAGGAAGCTCTGATAGTCTCCAGTAAGTTCAGTCTGACATAATGTTCCATTGACGTATCTTAAAGTAAAAATCGTGTTCTTCAAATGTAATTGAAGAAAACACACCAAAACATAAATGATATAATCCTACTCAAAGATCAGGCTACCTGACGTGAGTTAAGATTGGTGAATCTTAATCGAAGTAGTGGTTGATGTCAAATACAATAGTGAAGTGACGATAAAGTTAAAACCGGAAGGTTTGATTTTACTTTTTGAACAAATCAAAAGAATAAGAAAATGAGGGAATTATTTTTTATTTGCTTTTAATTGTTTTTGTTAATTTTTCAAAATTAAAAAATCGAAATTATTGTATTTTCGATTGTTTGATAGTAGATTATTTTACCGTGGCATAGGCACCCGTGAATGTTTCATTTAAGAGTTTACCATGTTATATCTGGTGTTCACTATTGTTTATTTTCGCATTTGATTAAATCTCATAGAACACTAGTTTGTTAACACGCGTCAGTCATAACTGAGTCTAAGACTGTCATTAAGAAGTTCTGACTGACTAGTGAAATTTGTCGAAACCAATAATGGAGACAAATTGTTAAACTAACTAGGTTTTAATATTTACATATGAAGTTTAATATGGATTGAAGAAACTAATTAGGTCTTGTTTGCCTCATCGGTTAACTTCACACCTTATTTGATGAAGATTAAAATCAGATCTTGATAAAATAGATAAAATGTAAAGATCTAATAAAATGTCCGATTAAAATTAATTATTAACTTTGACTGTAAATAAAATCTTAATTTCAATTCCCACCAAACAATAGCTAATAAACAAAATTTTCAAGGTAAAGAATCAATCATTAAATTTTGACTTATATTTACGTTGTAATTGCTTTTATTCTGTCAACAATTTACAAAAGGTTAATGCTACTTGTACACTCATATTTACCATCTAAGTGACGGAATGCAGAGATGGCAACTCTTCATTGGCTGGAGAAATTTTGATTTTTGTCCACCAACCAATGAAGTGTTGTTACATCAGCATTATGTCATCCAAATCGTAAATCTTGATGTACATGTAGCATAGCTCTTTGCAAAATTACATGTAAAATAGTAGATGACCATAGTAAATAAATGTGATTTTCATCAACTTCTTTTTTTCAACAAATTAAGCCTCTATTTTAATCACATATTGAATTTGTTTCACAACTTTTTAATCACATTTCATTTACTTTTATCAAAATCTACTAAAAAATTAATTTTAATTCTATCAATCCAATAAAAGTAAACTGTTGGGAAATGCTAAGGGTACATAACCCTTAACATAATGTTGTCTATAATGAACATATGGAAGCCCCCTTGTTGAGTGTCCATTATGGACACTGTTTTTCCTAAATTGTTTGAGCCCTATTTTTTGTGTAGAATGAATTTTGGAATAGTAGATTGATGGAGAATGTATGGTTATATATAAAGGAAGAATTTTTGAATTACATGTGATATCATTTTATTGAAAAATATATGATTAAAAAGAAGATAAAGAAAAATATATTCTAAAAAAATTGAAGTCAAACAAAAGCTAAATTTGGAAGTTCTAGGAGGCAAATTTTTGAAAGATTAAATATTTATAATTTATACCGAATTTGTGGACATGAATAGAACAGGTCCCCTCCGTATCGTATTCCTCAGCACACTTTGAAAAAAGCTTATGATATAAGGCATCAGATCAGACTCTCTCTCTCTCTCTGGTCCTACACTAGCTTTTACTTAAACTTTGTGAGTTCCAATGCATTTCTGGCGCCCACATGCAATTCGCTGCAATGATTCTTCAATGCTTCGTTTATATTTCACACCTCATCTCTCCATGCAATTCGCTCCACTTTAAAATGTAATCATGCTGCTTATACCATTTCTTTTACAATCTTGTTTAACCATTCACATTTGACAATATCACGTTCATTTTAAAAACTATATTTTTAATCAGTGCTTTAAATTTTGACAATATCAATGTTGTCAAACAAAATCGTCAATAACAATGGTATAAATAGCTTAATTCTTTAAAATATAAGTCTGTCTCATACTCCCTCCGTCCCAATTATATATGCAGAGTTTCTTTTTTCTCTTACCCCAAATATATAGGTCGATTTCCTAATGTAGAATATTTTTTTTTTCTTTTACCAATACACCATTATTAAACTTTCCCTACTTAATGTGCCATCTTCTTGAAATCATCCAAATACACACATTTCTCCCTTCTGGAAACATGAAACAACTTTCATTTTTTTCTTCTTCTTCAAATTCTTTATTAATTCCAACAATAATTTAGGTTTACATACTGAAAATTAAATATGGATAAATTAGGAAAGATATTAGCAAAAATTAAATTTTCAATGACATTAAAGAAACTTTCTTAATCTGTGTGAAAAACGAAACAAATCTATATAATTGGGACGGAGGGAGTATCAAACAATTTAACATTGCATTGATCGCTTACTAACTTTAATATAGAAAGTAATAAACTCGAAATAGTAAATGTAGAGGACCAAGCCGGCAAGATGATTGCACTCATTTGTGTGGAAAATCATGATTGAATAGTGTGAATAGCATGCAAATAATGATGAGCCATGCGAGTTGAGTGTGTTATATAACGTGCTAATCCCTTTAATTGCGTGTCATTAATCTACTTTCTCAGGTTAACATCGTATTTCACGACTATTTAGGGCGTGTTTGGTGTTTCTTCTGTCGTACAATAAGTTGGTATATGTGATGATGAAAATCACGCACACCGACTCCTCCGACTTTATACTGTATTGTCTCGTGAGTTCTCGTATCACGATAAATTGAAGATATCGTGTATATATAAAATAGCTTTTCATTTTTATTTTATTGAAAATAGGTTATTTTATGTTAACAAGGGGCATGCGCCCAGACGCCTTCTAATAGGGGGTTGCCACTTGTCAATTCGGTAACCAATTATATAAAAGATTATGTACGTGTAGCATAGTTGTAACAGTAAAGAGGAAGTAAATTTTTTAAGTAGGGCTACGTGTGCAGGAAAATTTTCACAGAAACAAGCCTATATAATTGGGACGTATAGAGTATTTTCTTTATTTTGTATAGAAAAAATTTCTTTGATAATCGGGCATTTTATGTGTTCTTTTCTAAAATATAAATCTATATTTTAACAAATGATTAATTAAACATTTATTGACTTTTGATTACAAATAATGTCACGGGAGGTAAATGCGATTTTTCATGGGTTCTTCTTTGTTGACTTCATGTCCACCTGCTTATTGTACAAGTATTTTTTAGAAGCTCAAGAGCCCGTTTGTTTTGGATTAAAATTTAATTTTAATTTAAATTAAAGTCAAACAATTAATATTAATCACATCTTTTATAGGTCTCACGACTTTTCAACCGCACATTTCAAAAACTTCTATCACAATCTACTAAAAATTTAATTTCAATCCCCACCAAACGTCCTCCAACTTTATTTAAAAGTTCTTCGATAAAAAATATTCAAAAAATTATTAAAACATGTTGAATTAATTTTTTTAAAAAAAACTTTTCAAAGAAATCGTTAAGCAGGCAATTCGTAGCCTTAACGACCTCTGTGGCCGTATCGGGGATTTATTAACAAAATACTCACTTTCACGTGTGGATAGAACAAATTCTACGCTAGATTCTTTTCACAAGTGGGGAACAATACTAAGCACAGTGTTGGTTTAGTTAAAGAATTGATAAAAATCTAAGTCAAAATCAACAATTAATATTAATTAATATTTTATGAGATTCATAATTTTTATTAACTTTTCAATCACATATTTCATAAAAAAAATTTATTATTTATTTATCAAAATATACTAAAAACTTGACTTTTAACAAAACCCAATGAGAGCTCAACATTTTTCAGACAAAGCCTCCGGTAGGGCACATGACTTGTACCTTGGCTTATCGACTATGGACCTATGGTGGGGAGTAATAAACGCCAAACTCCACAAGGTGGCTTTGGGATCGTTTTCAGTTAGTGGGCTAGGAATTTAGATCGAATCCTTCTCCCGCGCTGTCCCAACTAATCTCATGAGATACTTGAAACTCCATCATAACATTTGTTCATTGATGTTTAGGTTTTATTGGAGGACGAAGAATTACGAAAGAAATTGGGATCATATTTGTGTTTTCGAGATTTTGGTATGTCTAATCGGACTTTAGTAGGCGCAAGCTTGGAGGTCGTCAAAAACTCCGAGCCTCTTGCTGCTTAAATAATGAAGAGGAAGTATCATTTGGGAAACTGATTTTATCGACGCATAGGGGTGGATACCTAAAAATAAATAAATAAATTACTAGGTTATGTTGACTCGTTCTGATAGAATGATCCCCACTCCTCAAGTAGTTGGTTGTAATCACGTTCGTCGTTGGACGATTTTTGCCTAGCACAGTCATTTGTATAGTTAAGTGTGGCGTTGGCTTCATGCGGTAGGCATGTGGGTCGTAGGATGGCCTCGTGAGGGTCAGTAGCCTCATGTGAACTTAGAGGGCCTCATGAGGGTCGACGAATCTATGAGGTCGACGACCTCGTGAAGGTAGACAGCCTTATGTTAGTAGACGGCCCAAGTGAGTGTAGAGGATCTCATGGGGGTCGACGGTCGTGTAGGGGTCGACAGTCTTATTGGGGAACGTTGGCTTTATTCACCTACGTGTCAAATTATCGATGCCAGATTATATGAACATGGAGGGTGATTATACTACTGTATCTCAACAAGTTACCAAAAAAATTTAAAAAATTCTTCAAGTTCAGTTGGGAATCCTAGCTAGGTCGGTAAACCCCATGTGGTTCTTCACTATTCACTCATCTAACATGTAATTAGGTACAAAGATTCTTCAATTTTCTAGTTCAAAAGATCAAAACAATATTACTTTAAAGGGAATAGGGATCAGATTTCTCTATATTTGAAAGAATTGGGTAGGGACCAAATGAATGGAGGTTGGATCATTAACCCAACCATCCCTATTCAGGGTGTTAAATGAATAGAGTCGAGCGATCATAACTCATTAATCTACACACTCTGACCCTAGGGGTGTCATGAGCCAGCTCACTTTCGCATGTGAGGCGAGCCGATCATGATCCAGCTCGCATCTTATGCTCACCATGGGTGCGAACCGATAAGAAGCAAGTTGCTCTACTTTAAGACTTGTACCTTACCCGGTCATATTCTATCTTAATCTACCGTATCTTACCCTAACGACTCCCATAGGGTCCTAATTTTTTAGTTCATTTGCCAACTATTAATCTTGACAAATTGTACAAGTTGTTCAGACTGGACCGTTAAAACTTACCAAAAACAACCCATACGTTGATATTATTGGTAGAAGGAAATGGTACCCATGTCAATGATTATATAAGCTAATTAGTCAAACCTCAATCTTACGTCATTGATTATTGAATATGTTAATGATCGTATACTTACTCATACTGTCATTGGTTAATTAATTCTCTCAAAAAAAAATTTATTATCTACATATTCTAATTTTCATTAGCTTATATATACTTACTAGCTTGCACCAAGTATGTCGCTTACCTAAATTTATTGTAGCGTATTTCGAACATTGAACTTGAAAGAAGATGGCACAATGCTCGTCGAGCGTAACATACACAATATAATAGGTTCAAATTGTATATTATTATTATTATTATTATTATTATTTCGTCAATAATTTGCAACAAAATGGGTGAATGGATGAAATTAGCTTTCCATAAAAGGAAAAATAGTATTAAACACAATTAAAAAGTATGACTTCTAAGTGTTTTGCAATCCTCTTTATCGAACATGCATTTAACTAGAACTAATTCTTGGGGGAAATGGGTAATTTGTGTGTAGATAAAATAAACATATCAACTAATAATAATTACATAAACATAAGAAGATTATAATAATATAAAATTACAATTCAATGATAAGAAGAGAGTTAAAATGCAAATCTTAGGGAGTCACGTCAAGAACGTTGTTCTAAAGTCGTGTTATCTTCCCTTTGTACAGGTACTTTCCACACTACAGAACTCCAAGATAAAATTCATATGGCTCACAATATGTTCTCTTTTTATGGGGCACAGCTACAAGGAGATAAGTGAACGAATTTTTATCGAATTGCCAAAAGTTCTATAAGAACGTAGTATGAAATATAAAGGGAGTGTTTTTGTTGTATCTCAAGTTATATTTTTCATATTACATCAAACAATGAAATTCCATTTTCCTTTTATAATGTAGAAGTTCAACCCCACAATTAATCCATTCAATGATAAGTTACATTTTAACATTTAAGGTTTTTAATTTTGTATTGAATCTTGAAAATTAAAAACTAAAATTGAAAGCTAAAATAAAGTAAAACTGAAAGATAATTTAGTTACTTCCTGGCCTGCATAAATTAAGCATATGAGAAATTAGTTGAGGAGATATCGTGAGAAAATGCAAGGGCGACAACATAAAAAATGGTCCCATATAGCAAATCACGTGCATAGGCTGCATCAAAGTGCGTATAGATCAGAATACAAAATCTACTAATGGCAAACATACAAAAATCAGGTTGTCTCAAAAATGAAAGAGAAAAATAGTATTTGAGGGTTCTCTTCACGTTCTTGCATACTGGTCGGTTTAAGGATGTCGAACGAAAACAATCTCATCAAAGAAGAAGAAAAAGAGATCAAAAAGGATAATTTTTCAGAATCCCAGTTGGAAAATATTGAAGAAGATGAAGGGATTGAAAGAAAAAAACCAGAAGCTGAAAAGTTACCCAAAACTCTATGTTTAGGAGAATCCGATGTAGCTGAAGACGATGATGGGTTCAAAACTCCGACATCTTTAGACAACAAAATCCCAGTGATGACACAGTGCCCACCAGCTCCCAAGAAAATCCGGTCAGAACCATCAATGAAGAGAAAAGCATCATCGCCGCCGAGAAGCCTCAAGTTTGATGTATCGGCGGCCGAGGTCGAGTCTATATTTTCTCAGATATCTGAAGACTTGAAATTCAAAAAACCTAGAAGAGATCATGGTGAAGATTGAAGAATAATTTTTATATACCTCTATGCGGTAAGGAATTTTTTAGAAAAAGAAGAATAGTGTTAATTTCTCTTGTAATCTGCTAATGAATTTCTTGAATCTACAGTACAATATACTTACAAATATACAAAATTTTATCTTGACTGGGCACTGAGAAACACAAATTTGGATGAACTGCATGTGTTTGTGCGTGCATTTTCAGGCACGAGAAAGAAATTTCAGCCCCCGTCTGATCTACACTATTATCTCATTAAAATGAAAAATATAACCGTTATCCATCACATCAATATTTAAATTCCAATTTTCTATCTCTTGTGTAGGCCCCAATAACGACTATATTTTTCATTCTCATTCTACAATAATTTGCCTCAAATAGGGCCTCAGTTTTTAAATTTGTTACCCTTTTTTATTTCTTTCATTTTTTTGAAATGCAGTTCAACAAAAATAAGATGAAGTTTCCCTCCTTGTGAAGGGACGATTTGTAACTTCCTTTTTGTCGTTTAATGCTAGTATTCGTGGAATCTTTAAAATGTGTGAATTGAATGTTTATAAACACGAGCCAAATATAGGCTTATGAAAGTGTTGTTGAGTATAATTGAGGCTTGCGACGAGAGGTAATATTTTATTAATTTTTTGTGTTTTGTCATAATTATTATTTCTTTGTCTTTTTTATTATTATTATTATTTTCTAGAAGAAAATCTACATGTAATAAATTTGAAAATCAGTCGATATTCTTAAGAAAAGATCACAGAATTCTATTCAAATTAAAGGGAAAAAAAAGGCAGAATCAAAATTAAAAAAAAGTGCATTATGTTCAGTTTATACAGGAAGATTGTGTTAGCAGAATTTGGGGAAAAAAAGCAATTGGTGGCTGAATTTATAAGTGGGTTCCAATATGATCACTCTACTTTAATTTGTTTCAAATTAATCATCCAGCTTTTAATTTTGTTTTATGCAACTATATTAATCATATTTTTATAATTAATGTTAAATTTGAGGTTTGAAAATGACTATATATTTTGCCATGTTAGAGAGTATACTCATTTGAAAACTTCTTCTTTTGATGCCAATCGACTAGACAATTATTGAGTTGCAAGGAAACTAATATAATGACTGATGAAATCGAGATTTTATTAGTTTGTTGACTAATGTGGAATGAATTTAAGTTCAGTTATCAATGTGAAATAAATTTTAACGTTGGGACTAATGTGGAATTTAAGTAAATTAATTAAAGGAATTTAAATAAATTAATTAAAACATCAAAGATAATTGGTCCAAACGTGCATAGAAGAAAATTAGTCTAGAGGTATTGCACCTAAGGTCTTCAAGCCACGCCGATCTTTCCTTTTTCAAACTTCCCCATGCACGACTTGTGCCGACAAGAATTATCACAGTCCTTACCTCAACTTATAAATATGTCGGTTGAAATGATTTAAATTTAAATCATGTTTTTTTGGTTAAAAATAAATAAAATGAACTTGCTAAATTTAAAATTAAGAGGATAGTACTTTATGAAGTTGTTTGAGCTCAATAATTTTCATTTGAGTAGTGATATTTATCATTATAATAATGAAATATCGGTGATATGGTAATTTGGGTGGAATAATGAAATATGCCATTCAATTTTTCATAAGAGAATGTGAGATTGAATTGTCATATTCCATTACTCCATATAAATTATCACATCATTAATGTTTCATTATTATAATGATAAATAAAATCGTTCTTTTCATCTAAGTTGATGTTTATTTGGATCATGTGTACTTGACGATTTGAGGCCTTCCCACCTTTTATAGAGTTTTTATGGCAGTTTTACCGAACGTGCTGGTTGGTTGGTGAGATCATGGAATATTCAATGTTTCTTCATTGCATCCTTT
>CAIGRE010076503.1:0-14020 GCA_903798275.1 Fraxinus angustifolia subsp. syriaca
ATTACTATTACATAATCTTTTTTTATTTTTTATTTTATGAAAAATGGAACTCAAACAAGAGCTTTATGTTGCATCTCACATACTATAATATGATTTGACAGGTTAGCTATCACCATCTCTTTATTTTTTTTCTCTATATAATTTAAATGTACATATGTTATTCTCCCTTCAAATAAGATAAAACAAGCACTTTAAAAACACTTTTTCTATAAAAGCTCAAATTAAATGTTGAAATGAAGACGTTATTTCCTTTTGTAAGGCAACTAGAATTATGGAGTTTACTACTCGTATGATTTGTTCACATCTTTCTTTACAGAATGCTAAGTTGGCAAGCATTTTTCACGCGATCACTTTCATAATAGGAAGGTAAATGCTCATCATGTGAGTATATAAGGGTTAATTACCCTAATAGTCATTAAACTTTATCGAAAGTTTTCACCAGGTCACTGAACTTTAAAAACTACGTGGTTAGTCACTAAACTTTCGAAACTGTAACCTAACCCATCACTGAACTTTAAAAATCACCATATTCGTCACTGAACTTTGCAAAAAATTTCTATGGGGTCACTGAACTTTATAAAAAGTTTCTCAGTAACTAATAGAGTGAATTTTAAAATTCAGTAATGGATGAGGTTGCAATTTCGAAAGTTCAGTGACTAGCTACGTAGTTTTTAAAATTCAGTGACCTGATGAAAACTTTCGATAAAGTTTTCATCAGGTCACTGATGAAAACTTTCGATAAAGTTCAGTAATTATTGGGGTAATTAACGCTATATATAAAGTTTTTTTTATAAATGAACTATGTACGAGCACCTTTATCCCAAAATTGTTAAGCGAGACTTGTTTTTACTGATAAATTAGTATATGTACTTTCTATACATTTTTTTTAATTGAATAATATTTGTTGATTGAAGGGGGCTCTATGTGATTTTAGAAAATGAAAGAGGGCATATTTGTCATTAGAATATTTTCACCGACCGTCAATAGCTAACTTTGAATTTATCCGTTAACAGATGGTAAGTGCTACAAAGGGACATTTATCGATTTACCAAAATCCGTACCTATTTAATAATTTCCCTTGTGTGTAAAAGTATTTATTTATTTTAACAGCTCAAACGGTTTTGACAGCGGTACGTGTCACCTTCAGGGAGTAAGTAATTCTCTAGAATTACACGTGGCCAGATTTTTCTCCCTTGCTTTTGAAATTGTGGTCGAAATTAGCTATGTGATTTTAATCTTCACTTAGGCGACAAACATAATATGACGGTTAGAGTATTTTCCCGGGACATTCTATGTATTATAGAGAGTATTTTTAAAATTAAAGAGTCAAAATTTTTACCTGTATTTTAATTTTTTATTATGTTTTTTCAAAAATATTTATTGATTTCTTATTATATTTTATTTAACATAATTTTGTATATATCAATGACCAATCAATTTAAACTTCGGTTTGGTCCCATTATTCGAGATTTTAATTTTTGGAATAATGTTTTTTTTTTTAGAATGATTGGTTGAAAAAGAAGGAAAAAACTTCGATTTGCAAGTAGTATTATTTTATTATTGGAGAATTTGTAGTTGAAAAAAATGAGAAAAAAATGTATTAAAATTTTAATGGGACCCAAACAGGGTTTAAGCGTGGTTTGAAGAGTTTAAGAAGTAGATTGTTCAAATATTTGAATTATTAATGACCAGTTTGACACACATTCTTTTAAAAATTATTTTCAATCACACATTTTTCAATAAAATAATATTTTTATCATATCAATAATTTTTCCTTACTTTTTAACCAAATATTTTTCATCATATCATTATTTAAAATATATTTTTTCCTCAATAACATACATCAAATACACCCTAAATACTCCATATTTTAAAGAATCAACTCATAAAATTATGTTTCAAGAAAATTCTTAAATACGCTTTGTACTTTTTCCCTTGATCAATGTTTTGTTTTATTGGATTTTTCTGACAAGATTTTTAATGAGGCAATTTCTTGTGGCGTATTCGGGCGTGTTAAATACTTTAGAGATAACATTAATAGTCATGTTAGATAAGTTCGTTATAATCGCACTTCAAATTTCATGCGTAGCCACGATAATAAGATATGGACTTGGGATTACACCCACCACTATTTTTGCAAAATTTATAATTTTGAAATTTGTGCATTACATACATATATAAGAATTCGTACTAAACTATTACATATTATGACTTATCTAAGCCCTTATTTTATTCCCTTTATTTTACTTTAAATTATTTATCATACTTTTAAATTTTAAGGCCACCAAATAGGGGTATTCTATTAAGACCAAAGAATCATCAATAATTCTTCTACAATTTTACAATAAATTCATATTTATTTCAGTTAAAAACAATGATTTTAATAAATTTTGAAAAAAAATAGTAAAATATATAATTAAAGATTTTTTTTAATAAAAATCACCAATTTCGCGTGACATGCAGTTAGAAATGAATTTGAAGAAAAATAGATTTTAAAAATTAAAGAAAATGTGCTTGCTTGAGCCCCTTTTTTACAAAAAAAATCATTTCTTTAAAACTCATTTTCAAGTATAAGTTCTTCAATAAAATAATTTTATACCGAATTGAAAATATTTTCTTATTTTTTAATTACATATTCATCACAAAATCACTATTTCAAAATATAATTATTTTTTATTTTATTTTATTTTTTCACAAATTGAGGCTTGAACAAAGGAGTCTCCCTTTCCTTAATTTGTACGGACCGATTTGGATAAAGGTGTGCCGAACAAACCCGCCCTTCCTTCCTTCCTTCTCAAAGGCAGGCTTGTTACTCTTTCCAAACGAATTGAAAGAGGCTTATTTCCCAGAAAATCAACACAAAAAATCACTATTTTTCCAGGGAAATCAGTTCTAAATGCCTCATGAAGCAGTAACAAGAAGTTTCCTATAAATCTACGGTACGCCTTTCCTTTCCCCCTCTAAGTTAGTCTATTTGCTATTGTTACGGAACGATTAGGGTTTTACATTTTATGTTTTCGGAACGCTGATAAATCGAATATTAGGTTTTCCGTTAACTATTCATTAGATTTCTAAGTTGATTTTATACTTAAATTAGGCGCGTCTTGCTGTTTGCAGGAACGTTAGGGGTTCTCGAAGATTGTTTCGGAAATTGGGACGCCGATAAATCGAAGGGTTTCTATTTAATTGTATTGGGGTGTGTTTATGGAAGAGTCAAAAAATAAATCTAAGAGAGAAGGTTCTGAAAAGGAAGAATCGAAGAGGAGTCACCGTGACAGAGAGGATAGAGCTCGTGGAAAAGAGAGAAATGGGGAAAGGCAAAGAGAGAAGGATAGGGAGAGGGAGAAGAGCGTTGATGATAAGTATTGGGACAAAGAAAAACACAAGGAGAGGCACAAAGAGAAGGATCGGAAAAAGGACAGAGATAAGGCCAGAGACAGAGAGAGGGATAGGGAAGATAGAGAGAGGGAAATGGAGAAGGAAAAGCGGAGGGAACGGGACAGAGAGCGGGAGGAACGAGAGAAGGAGAAGGAACGGGAGAGGGAAAGAGATAGAGAAAGGGATAGGGAGAGGGAGAGGAAGGAGAGGGATCGAGAAAGAGAGAAAGAAAGGAGGGAGAGAGACAGGGAAGATAGGGAGAGGGAGAAAACGCGAGATAGGGAGAGACGCCGTGAAATGCTTCGGGCGCACAGTAGTGGCGATGATGATGATTTTATGGAACGTGAGAGAAAAAGGCGTAGGAGAGAGGATGATAATAAGAACAGGGATCGTGAGCTAAGCATTAAGTCCAACAGGCACAGGGATGATCGTGAAGGCAGCAGCCCTCCAAAACGGGGAGATGAAGACTCAACAAGCAGGAAAGAGAAGACTTGGGAAGAAGACTTGGCCGAAGAACAAGTGAGATTGGATGAGGAGATGGAAAAGAGGAGGAGGAGAGTACAGGAATGGCAGGAGCTACGAAGAAAGAAGGAGGAATCTGAGACGGAAAAACTTGGAATTACTGCAAATGTGGATGAACCAAAGTCTGGTAAGACATGGACCCTGGAAGGGGAATCCGATGATGAAGAAGCTGGCATTGAGGGGAAAACTGACATGGACGTTGACGAGACTGGAGCTGCCAACCTAATGGATGAGGATGGGAATGGCTTGTCCCTTGACTTCAAGAATGAGGTTGCATCTACTAATGAGAATGAAGGTGGCATTGCTGTTGAGGATGATGAAATTGATCCATTAGATGCTTTCATGAATTCTATGGTATTGCCTGAAGTTAATAAGCTGAATGACCTTGCCCCTTCTGCTTCCACAGATACAAATCAAATGGTTGATAAATATGGTGAGCTGAATGGGGAACATCCTAAAAAGAAGGGTGCTAGTAAATTGATGGGAAGAATCATCCCTGGGGAAAATTCTGATTCGGATTATGGGGATGTTGAGAACGATGAAGATCCTCTGGAGGATGAAGATGATGCAGAGTTCATGAAACGGGTGAAGAAAACCAAAGTTGAGAAACTATCAATTGTTGATCATTCTAAAATCGAATATCCTCCCTTTCGTAAGAATTTCTATATTGAAGTTAAGGAAATCTTGAGAATGACTTCTGAAGAGGTGTCTACTTATAGGAAAGAACTGGAACTGAAGATACATGGAAAGGATGTTCCAAAGCCAGTCAAGACCTGGCATCAGACTGGATTGACAACAAAAACATTGGAGACTATAAAGAAGCTAAATTATGAAAAACCTATGCCGATTCAAGCACAGGCGCTGCCAGTGATTATGAGTGGTCGAGACTGCATTGGTATTGCAAAGACTGGCTCGGGCAAAACTCTAGCATTTGTGTTGCCAATGTTGAGACATATAAAGGACCAGCCCCCCTTGATGCCTGGTGACGGTCCTATTGGGCTTATAATGGCTCCTACAAGAGAACTTGTCCAGCAAATCCACAGTGACATCAAGAAATTTACGAAGGTGATGGGTCTCAGCTGTGTGCCTGTATATGGAGGTTCTGGTGTTGCCCAGCAGATTAGTGACTTGAAACGAGGGACCGAGATTGTTGTTTGTACACCTGGTAGGATGATTGATATACTTTGTACCAGTGCTGGGAAGATTACGAATCTGCGTCGGGTCACTTACTTGGTCATGGATGAAGCTGATCGAATGTTTGATATGGGTTTTGAACCTCAGATCACGAGAATTGTCCAAAATACACGACCAGATCGTCAAACTGTACTCTTTTCTGCCACTTTTCCTCGTCAAGTTGAAATTCTGGCTCGCAAAGTGTTGGACAAACCCGTTGAGATGCAGGTAGGTGGGAGGAGCGTTGTTAACAAGGACATAACCCAATTAGTTGAGTTAAGACCAGAAAGTGATAGGTTCCTCAGACTCTTAGAATTATTGGGAGAATGGTATGAGAAAGGAAAAATCTTGATATTTGTCCACACGCAAGAGAAATGTGATGCTTTATTCAGAGATTTACTTAAGCACGGATATCCATGCCTTTCCCTTCACGGGGCGAAGGATCAGACAGACCGCGAATCCACTATATCTGATTTCAAAGCTAATGTGTGCAATTTACTGATTGCAACAAGTGTTGCTGCAAGAGGTTTAGATGTAAAGGAGCTCGAATTAGTTATCAACTTTGATGTTCCGAATCATTATGAGGACTATGTTCATCGTGTTGGACGGACCGGTCGAGCTGGTCGTAAAGGCTGTGCTATTACATTTGTATCTGAAGAAGATGCAAGATATGCGCCAGATCTTCTGAAAGCCCTTGAATTATCTGAGCAAGTTGTTCCCGCTGACCTGAAAGCTCTGGCTGATGGCTTTATGGCGAAGGTGAACCAGGGGCTTGAGCAAGCACATGGGACTGGTTATGGTGGTAGTGGTTTCAAGTTCAATGAAGAGGAGGATGAAGTTAGGAGAGCTGCAAAGAAAGCACAGGCAAAGGAATATGGATTTGAAGAGGATAAATCAGATTCAGAAGATGAAGATGAAGGAATCAGAAAGGCAGGAGGGGAAATTTCTCACCAAGCTCTCCTTGCTCAGGCTGCTGCTTTAGCTGCTGCCTCCAAAGTGAGTGCGGCCTCAACTCTGACACCAATCTCAGCTGCTCAGCTAAATCCCAATGGTGCATTACCTGTTTCCTTGCCCGGTGTACTTGGTATAACAATACCAGGTGTAGCCACAGCTGTCCCAGGGACTGGACTACCGGTTGGCAGCAGCGATGCGGCAGCTAGGGCAGCGGCACTGGCAGCTGCCATGAATTTGCAGCATAACTTAGCAAAGATTCAGGCTGATGCTATGCCTGAACATTATGAGGCAGAATTGGAGATAAATGATTTTCCACAAAATGCTCGTTGGAAGGTGACCCACAAGGAAACTTTAGGTCCCATCTCTGAATGGACTGGGGCCGCCATCACAACTAGAGGACAGTATTTTGCACCTGGCAGGGTTCCAGGAACTGGGGAACGGAAGTTGTATTTGTTCATTGAGGGTCCTACTGAGCAATCCGTCAAGAGGGCAAAAGCTGAACTTAAACGCGCCTTGGAGGAAATCACAATGCAAGCTTCATCGCTTCCTAGTTCAGCACAACCTGGCCGATATTCGGTTCTTTAATAGTAAGTATTGCATTATTAGAAGCTGATTAGTATCATTTTTTGCTTTATTGTACTGCAGTTTGGGCATATTATTACCAATTTCATTAATTATGTGTTAGATGTCTTATTTTCCAGATCATTTATGAGAATGAGACTGGTCATTTTTTTCTTATAGACAGAAGCTCATTGGAATTTCTTTGTGCACACGATAACATTATGTACATTGTACGCCTGGTATCTGGGGAGGCTATTGAATGCTCAGGGTAATCTGCTGAGGTTAATAATTCTGCTTTCACCTCTTTATTAGGTCATATATTCAGATCAATTCAAACCTATTTTACATAAACACTTATTGAAATTGGCACTTGTCTGTGCGCACACACACAAACATAAAACACCTGTATTTATTAGATAGCAGAAGATGGGAATGGATCCAGAGCAGACTTGTTAAGGGTACAAGAGCAATTCTCGCAGATGCTGACAGCCAAAATCAGAGCTATGCTGGAGCGTATGTATCTTCTTGGCATCATCCTATTCAGTACTGTCGTTCTGATGTACCTCAATTTTGTTCAAAAGGTTCCAAATTAATTTCTTTTCAATTTTGATTTGCACAGTTTATTGAATTTGATTATATTGGTTTAACTGAGTAATTGGGTGTTAAAATCTTATTTTTGTTCTCCTAGCCTTTTGAGTTAATTTTTATGTTTATTATTCGTAGGTTTATCATTTATGTGTGAAAATTGTTCCTTGTGTATCTTTTCAATGATAGTTCTTTTTCCTTATATAAATAATTGTGATGCCTGGGATAGTAACTGATTAAAAACAAATAATATACTGTTAGATGCTCGGATGGCAAAGCTTAGTGATTCTGTTACTGGTGTAACTGAAAACCTGAGGTACATTTCATAGCAAGTAGACCATACTTGAAATTGTAAAAGCTTTCTCTGACATGCATAATGTCTGATTTGTAGGCAAAGGGAGAAGGTTCCGAATCATGGTATGTTAATACTTTACGTTTGAAATAATATTTTGTGTACTGTATGCACGATTATCAACAGTCTCTCCATGTTGATTCCTGAAAATTAACAAAAGAAAGATTGCTGCTAGGTTCTTAATCTGCAAATGAAGTGCATTTTCTCATCTTCTTGACCTGTGCTTAAAACATTCATTTTATAGTTCCTTGCTTCCCTTTCTATAGAAAATTTACTTGTTGGGTGGTTTTCATATGAATAATGTTATCTAGCACCTGTGGTGTTAACACTAGTCTAGGCGTTAACATATCATAGGTCCTATTAAATGTGTAATAATTCTTTGTATCTAATTGAATCTGTAATTTAATCCCACTAGTGCCGTTATCTAGACTCGTATTAAACACCAGTGGTGCAAATAGCATTACTTTTTTCATATTGAACAAAATAGTCCATTATTGGTCACTTATACTTCCAATATATATCACTAGTTTTGCTCCACAGCGGCAATCTGCAAAATGGGTAATGAAACCCGGTTGTGTGTATGCAAGAAGTGCCTTAACTGACTGATTTGCTCGTGGTTTAATTGCTGTCACACTATGCTAAAAGTAAAGCACGGGGAACAAGTGGTCTGGCTCTGGGAACTCACTTTAAAAATAATAATAAATCAAAGGTACTTATCAAAAAAAAATAATGAATCAAAGGTGTAAATCTGAACATGACATTAGTCGCCCCTTCTTTTTCCTCAAAGTTCTGGCCAAGTCATCTGCATCATATTCTTCTGTTTACTTGATCATCCATCACAAATTGGACAGTATTTTCTAGTTATAGTTCCAAACTTTGTAATTATTTTTCGTGTACTATTATGATGAAATTTACAGTTCAAGATGGTTTATTGGAGGCAAATGGCAAAATTGGATTGGTCAAGTAACTTGTAGGCCGATCATGGTTGAAAAGATTTTTCCTAAATGAAATGGTGTATGATACAGCAATTAGTTTAATGCAATTTCAGTGCTCTCTATACTAAAAGGATATGCTCTTTTTGATCCATTTTAGTCCGGAATCTTGAACGTTTTTTCATTATAATTTCTCATAAAGCTTCTTTAATCACACCTTTAAGTTTCTAAAATGTCAAATGTATGTTTCAGTTTTTAAGGACTTTCTTTTAAAGCCAAAAATTAGATGATGACAACAAATTAAAGCTTTGTTTGGTTTATTGCTGGTTCCATCAAAACATGAATTAATATTCATGTGAAAAACGTTTACTAAATTACGAGTACATGTTTGTGAAAGCTTAAATTATAATTTAAGTTAGTCAAACATATTATTTGTTAGGACATTTATTATTCACACATTTTCTAGGGATGCTATTATTATGCACATTCTGTAGGACCCAAATTTTATAGGCACTTGAATTACTTGTTATTTGTCAAATTTGTGATTGGAAATGCTTACTATGTTTTATAAGGTGGTCACAGACATCCTTTAGTAGCCAGGATGGCAGGCAGAATATTGTAGATCCAGTCCTGTATTAACATTAAGTTCGTGAGAGTCCTTGCAAACCCGAATGATCAATTCGAGCTTTGTTTAAGCATGGCCTTTGTAATCAAGCCCAGTGATACAGCAGATGCATTGAACGTGTTGGACTATATACTGAATGCTTGTCTTCACGATGAGTGAATGAGCTCTTATGTTAAGGATGAAATGCTATGAATTTGTGCTTGTTTTCTAACTATTTTTAATCTCCGAAGTAGGGATTAGAGTTATCCACAATGCATATCAAATCAGATTCCTAGCCTCAATTGAAATACTAAAACCCCCACTGCAACGTATAAATGTTGAGGAAACTCCTTGTGGTCGTTCCTATAAATAGGGGTGGGTAATGGGTCGGGTCGGGTCAAGTTTGGCCCAAACCCGACCCTACCTGACCAACCCTACACTCGGTTTTGGACTCTTTCACGACCCGATCCGATCTAGGTCGGATCGGATTGGATCAGGTTCGGATCGAGTCGGGTTCCATGAAATAATAAGCCTAAACCAACTACCCAAATACAATAAATTGAAAGTATATGCAGTAAAAGGAAAAAGAAAAAGAAGAGATGCAGGAAGAAGAAGAAAAGAAAAGATGCACACTTTTTCCAGTTTTTAAACACTTTATTGGGTCACTCAATGAAGGCTCTTACCCCACCTCTACCCTTCTCCTTTAGACCCATCTAATTCAATGCTAGTGAGGAGCATTGATGCATCTGTACAAGCTACTGGTGAATACTAACAGTATTTACGACATTATGCATCTGAATTGGTTGTCGGAATTCTTCCCAGCACCACCGGTCATTATTTTCCATTGGCGGCTCACTGGTGGATACCGTCTTCCCTTTTAAGCACATCCGTGCAACCCCACATGAGGGGTCATTCAACACAATGTCCCACAACTCGTCGCTTGCCAATATCAGGGAGGGAAATAGTTATACACCATAAAAAAGAAAGATCTGTTACCTATGGCTCTTGACATGGCTAGAACTCCAAGCACACGAGGCCCCATCCCAATGTATTAGACGGCCACCGAGTTTGGAAATAATCTGCAGTGGGAAAACTTTAGGGTTTGGAAATAGGGTTAAAGAAAACTGGTTCGGTCGGTTTGAAAATATTTAAACTGTGACCCGACCCGACCCGACCGGTCGGGTTGGATCTGCGGGTTTGGGCAACAATAATATATTGGAACATTTGGAGAGGAAAAGGTAACTTTTAGTGGTATTCCCCATAAACATGTACAAGTTACTCAAATAGTTAGAATTGATGTCGTCTTCATTGGGCATGATAAAAAAACAAAATCATTATTAATGCGACGGAGAGAACCACAAGTATGGTTCACTAATGTATGACTGTTGCAGAGAACTATAAAGTTTTCTTGTCACGTCAGTAGTGAGAAGTCCATTGGAGGCAAAAGATCATATCTGCTCAAATCTTATCAAAAAATGAGTTGAAAAAAAAAAAAAACAGAAATGCATTAGGAAATTGAATTCGAGGCAGGGTAAATAGATACTTTGGTGTGACAGCAAAAATATTTACAAGCAAAGCACAAAAAGCATAGCATCTGTACGAGGGAGACAAAAATCTTGCTATTTATAATGTTCATTGTTACAACTCCTGTTACATAGGGTAAACCGCAATATTTTACCATAAAACTTCAATCAACTCTAATGTACCCGTATTCCTTACATTACTACCACGCTGAAATGGGAAATGAAACAATCTGAAAAATAAATTGGGCAAAATCATGCAGTCAACTTATGCATTGACTTGACAGCAGGACCTAAATCATTCGTGTCCTGCAGGTGAAGTGCGGCTAATAGGCCTCGCCAGGTGTCGCCAGGTGTATCACTCACTTGGAAGTCGATAAGCTTATGTTGTTTCTTGTAATATTCTTCCAAGGGTTTCCTCTGAAGAAAACAAAATGTGCACTATTAGCATGTTGGGGTTACACTGTTAACTTGAGAGAATAAATTTTATCGTTCATAGTAAAAAGGAACAAAATGTAAGACTTTCACTCCTCAAAACAGAATCAACTGAAAAGAAAAGGATAAATAAACCAGAATTGACTCGTAAGTAGGAAATGACAGACAGAAATTTAGAAGATGTTTTGCACATCTTCTACCCAAAAATTATGTCCATTGTACAGCCTCTCTCTCACAAAAGTGAAAAGATAGAAAGGGTGAATGAAACAGTGTATACGATAGATTGACATTCTACTAAATGAATGGGAGCAGTGTTGAAATCCAAAATGAGCATGTTCAGCATATCATTGATAAAACTAAAAAGACCACTCCCAAACTAAAATATGTTTATCTAAAAGCCGTTTTGCTAGAACCAGCATAATGCCTCACAAGATTTTTACCACAATCATATAAAACTTCATAGAGTAAAACATCGTTAATCAGGAAAGCTTCTCCAACCCATATCAAAATTCAATCAACTTTCTCCAAAATCAGACACAGGTAATGTTAAGTTTAAAACCCTGTTACGGACTTACCTGCTCTGCATGCACACCAAATCTCTCCTTCCAGGCAGTCTCCGTGTCAGCATTGGAAGATTTCAGAGGGTCATTCTGTGGCTGAAAACTTGGATCGAATCCTGAGCAAGCCATGCAATGGTATTCTCGAGGAGTGTAGATTCCATTCCCTGGTGATTTCTTCACCAAGCAATCATCTGTGCACTTGAGATTCAGCACCAAGTCTATATCGGCAATTTGATCCAGGATCTCCTGTAAAGACCAAAAAATACGAGTATAAACAAATAAAATACTCAAAATACCTGCATCATATGAAACTGATATAGATCAAATTTCTTCACAGAAGTTTTTAATAGAACTACACAGTTAACTTCTTTTCCCACTAAATTTGAACAACGGACATTCAATCCTACATGCACAGACAGCTGTCAAATTCAGATGTGCTTGGACAAAACTAGATAAAAATGTTTGCCACCATTTGACAGATTTATAAATCACTTCATAAAGATGAATAGTAGTGGGTCCTACGAAATGTGTGATTTATAAGTGAGTAGTATTGAATTAATGTTTGACTTCTACAAAATTTATAAATTGGTAGCCAAACAGAGGCTTAAATTTTTAAACATGAAACAGGAGCTTGAAAATGAACTTAACAGACTGCATAAGAACTTCAAATCAATTTAAAACATTTGGGAACACACTCAAGGCTGCCAACTATCATTTAAAGTCTTGACCATTTGATATTTTTCATATGAAGATTGTGAATATCTATCATCTATGAAGTAAGAAATAAGTGGAATGTGTCGATAAGGTCTAGAATAAAGCTCCACTAGATAACAAAGGGAAGAAATAAATTCGGAAAAATGTGTATAGGAACTAAAAACTAACAGCTTGAATCCGTGATTGCGGAATTCCATCCAAGATGAAGCCGGTTTCACCTCTGCAGTAACATTCCTCCAATTTCTTTGACAATAGCCGAAAAATTACATCCTCTGGGACTAACTTCCCTTGGTTCACTGCTCCATCAATCTGTACCAAGATCAAATAGAAAGAAAAAGACAATGAAAGACTTTATCATTACAGGAATAATAATTAAAAAAGATTGTGCCACAAAAAGGGGGCCTAACATTTTAAGCTTAAATCAATGGTTTGTTTGTTTGTTTCTTTCTCCTTTTTTTTTCCTCAGTGTCAGCCAGTAAGGCTTGATCAGGGCGAGATGAACTTCTCTATAAGGTAGGCTAATCCCAAATAGTTCAGTTAAAGTTCAAATAGAACTTTCATTTAGCTGCTGGCTTCCAATTCCGAGCCAACAAAAAATAATTCAAGACTCAAGGCAACAAACTTCTGTTTCTACGTTCTACTCGGTTTTACGCACTTCTGTTGAGCTTTCAAGTACATAATAAAGAAACTAGAATCACATTCTGCAATTAGAAACCTCAAAGATTACTTATTTTCAAGCTTACTTGTTTAGTCACTTATAATAAACATTTTAAGCTTAAACAGACATGCTCTTAGGTTCGTCTTCTGAGCCAACCAAGAGAACAATCGACCTAAAGCCTTCAATTTCTTCGATCTTCAAGTAGTTTTTTGCATTCATCTGCTCATAATTCAATTCCTTTTACTCACCCTCAAAAAAAGTTATACAAATTTCTTGATTTCTTTGATTTTCAAGCCATTCTTAAAAAGGACAACGGTAAAGGGAAAAAATTGAAGTATACCTGTTTGTAGAGGGAAGAGTGAGGGTGGAGTTCTTGACGAACGAGATTACCCATGGAAATGCAAGGGACGTCTAGAATCTTCGAGAGCCTCTCGGCGTACATGTGTTGCCTCGCCATTGGATCTCCCATGATCACCCACTGCGCACCCCTCCCCACTGCGTCCCACCCCTCCTCCGGCGGCGTTGCCTCCTGCATTCCCCTCCGGTTCTCCTTTCTCTGCGGTTCCTCATCTTCATCATTATAGTAATAGTAATCGTAGTCCAGCTGAGCTGCAGCCGCCGACCCGTAGGCTCGCTGGCTCCTTTTCAGACTAAGTCGAAATACAAGTGGCTGCGCCGCCGCTCTCAGCCAGCTGAGCACTGTCATGGTGCACAAAATTACACGAGGGTTTTGACTTTTAATGGTACAGAATGAGGGGTTTGAACGGAAGGTACAGCTTGGGGTACAGCTTGGGGTTTTAGACCATGAACTTCTATTTGACACATGTTTACTTCAATATCACGACAGTGCCACTGATTTGTAATGTGGAAATTTGAAAAACTGTCCACTTTTACATGATGATTTGTAAAAATGTCCAAAAAATTATCAATGCCCATTTTGCAATTATTTAGACGAAAATGCCCCTCTTAACACTTTTAAATTCCATACCAAGTACCATGTCAATTCATATCACTTTTCCCAATTGACCCATTAAAATCTACCCAAAATCACGTGACCCGACCCAACTAAATG
>CAIGRE010076536.1:0-11659 GCA_903798275.1 Fraxinus angustifolia subsp. syriaca
TAATATTTCTTTTTGTTATTAAATTTAGCTTTATTTTTCTATGTGTATGTTTGACATCTATGACTTTTTCTATATCGTGATATTAATTAATAACTAGCTTTTTCCTTTTAAAAGTTGAACATAAAATATTAAATAATCTATTTTCTCTTGATGGCTTAAGATTTAATTTTGTTTTATTAATTTTTTTAAATTTATCCCAATCAAATTTTTCTTTTAAAACATATCCTTCTATCCCTTCATAAACTTCAATATTAAGGAGTTGACCACAAGAATGTGCAAAACCATTTTCATCGCAGTCTCCTTTCTTGTGATCATTCAGCAGAATCATCAATTTCCTGAAATTACTTGCTATGGAAGTGGTGGCTGCAGTCCTCAATTCACTTTTAGCAGAACCTTGTCGACTCCTAGTTAGATCAATTCACGGCAGGATCAGTAACTTCGTGAAGAGTCAGAAGAATTTTATTGATCTACAAAAACACATAAAGTCTCTGGTGTATCTTAGAGATGATTTGAGGCGAGAATTGGATGAGAATGAACGACATGAAAATCTACCCAGAATCCAGGTGGAAGAATGGCTGAAAAGGGCTGACGAGTTAGAGGTTAAAGTGAATGCATTACCCAGTGGAGATAGTTGCAGGCTGCGTTATAAATTAAGCAGAAAACTTGTAAAATTGCTCAAGGAAGCGAAACAGCTTATGGAAGCTGGCAGTTTCTTCGAGAATATGTTGGTTGTAACTGAGAGGCCGAAAACAGTTGAGCATATTCCGGGTCCATCGATTATGGGTCAGAAAACAGCATCGCAGAATTTGTCGGAGATAATGGAACTTTTGATCAATGATAAGGTAAAGAGAATTGGGATTTGTGGGATGGGTGGAGTAGGCAAATCTACTTTGGTGAAGAATTTGAATAATGAGCTGAACAAGATGCATGCAGCACAACCTTTCAGTGTTGTAGTATGGGCTACGTCGTCCAGAGAGACGAACTTGAGAAGAATTCAGATACAAATTGCTGAGAGGTTGAATTTGCAGGTGAAGATGGAGGAGAGTGAAGAAAGAATTGGCATTCGACTGCATAAAAGGCTCAAAAAAGAGGGAGGATTTCTCCTTATTTTGGATGATGTTTGGGATGCGATTGATCTAGACCTTTTGGGCGTCCCACGCCCTGAAGTTCATGTCGGGAACAAGATCATACTGACATCTCGTTCATTGGACGTATGCAGAGAGATGTTGACAGATATCAATATTGAAGTGAATGCCCTAAATGGTGAAGAGGCTTGGGAATTGTTTTATCAGCACGCAGGGCAAATAGTCGAGGCAGAAAATATTAGACCTTTAGCTGAGGCGGTTGCCAAGGAATGTGGTGGCTTGCCTTTAGCTATCACTGTCGTTGGAGCGTCTATGAGGGGAAAATCAATGGTTGCACTCTGGAAAGACGCCTTGAGCACGTTGCAAAGGTCCGTCCCTCTCATCAAAGGGATTGAACATAAGGTATTCAATACCTTAAAATGGAGTTATGATTCATTGCAAGATGAGCACATCAAATCTTGTTTTCTGTTTTGCTGTTTGTATCCAGAGGACTGGACAATTGAGGTATGTGAACTTGTCCGATATTGGTTTTCTGAAGGTTTACTCGATGAATGCCTAAACTACGAGGAACTAGAAAATCGAGGTATAGCTATTGTCCAAAGGCTAAGAGATTCCTGTTTGTTGGAACAAGGTATGTTTCCAAATACTGTAAAGATGCATGATGTAGTTCGTGATGTTTGTATATGGATGGTGTGTTCATCTCAGAATCGATACAGATCTTTGGTTCGATCAGGAATTGGCTTGACTTGGATATCAGAGCAAGAATTTCTAAGTTCTCTCAAGAGAGTTTCTTTGATGAATAATGAAATAGAAAGCCTGCCTGATTGCACAGTAAAATGTGCAGAAGCATCAACTTTGCTCCTAAGTGGTAATCATAACCTTAAGATTGTTCCTGGCTCCTTCCTACAAGGGTTTCAATCTCTCAGGATCTTGAATTTAAGTGGAAGCAAGATTCAATCCTTGCCTTCGACTCTTGTTCAACTAGGAGATCTTCGAGCTCTCCTTCTCCATCATTGTTTCTCTCTAACAGAGTTACCCTCTTTAGAAGGTCTAAGTAAGCTTCAAGTGCTTGATTGTAGTGGCAGTAGCATTACTCAACTACCTTCAGGGCTGGCAAAATTGACAGACTTGAGGCAACTAGACATATCTGAGACTTCCTGTTTACGAACAATCCCTTCTAGAACGATTTCCAGGTTGTGTAATCTGGAGTTCTTAAACCTGGTACATACTGCATACAAGTGGGGCGCAGAGGGAGAGTCAGTCGAGGGACAAACACCCTTCGAAGAAGTACTGTGCCTCAAGAAATTAGTCACACTTTATGTTCTATTGGACAGTATCCCCCGTCTCACCTCCAATGATATCAACTGGTCCAGAGGAATTAAAAGATTCAAACTTTTTATTGGTGAAGGTGCTCGTATGCGTGATAATATTTTATCTGACTATGATGACAACTGTGTGATTCTTAATCGACTCTCTTTCTCTCGAGAATGGATTGGGGGGTTACTATGTAATGCAGCTTCACTACGAATTAGTTTCTGTGAAGGACTTAATCAGATGCTCGAGAAGTTGGTAATAGACAGCACTAAAGTTGGATGTTTTGCTGGTTTGAGGTCGCTAAAGATTTCGTTCTCTCACAGCACCTTGAAGCCTACTCCTGGAGGATTCATTGCATCTTTCGACCTGCTACCAAATCTAGAGGAAATTTACCTCCATTCTTTGAGTAAATTGGAAACCATTTCGGATTTTGGGTCTTTTCTTGGTCTACGTTTATCTAAACTAAGGATCATAGATATTTTTAGTTGTCCCCAGCTAAAACATCTTTTCTCTGTTGAGGGTATGGGGCGAACCTTGATTAAACTAGAAGAGATCAGAATAGAATCATGTGAGATGTTGAAAGTGCTATTTGAGTATCCTAATTCGGGGCAACAATTAGAGACGAACTCTGTTGCCCCTAACCTACGAGTGCTGAAGTTGAAGAACCTTCAAAATTTAGAGGCTCTATGCAGGCATAATGAATCGTGGCAGCATCTGCAGCAGCTTAAATTGCTCAACTGCAATCAAATAAGGAAGCTACCTCTCACTACACAAAACAAGCACTCGATAAAGGAAGTAAGAGGGGAGTTGGAGTGGTGGAACCGACTAGAGTGGGATAACGAGGATATGAAACGAGTGAAGAATCACTTCATCGCCATTGATAGCTGTGGTCGGGTGATCGACAATGCTGATAGCATAATATAGACTGGTCAAATGCCTCTGCATGAAATTCTTCTCAATAGAACCATCTTTATGTTATTGCATGATAAAAAGTTATTGCAAGTTTGCACAAATCTTGAAGCACCAATTTCTTCTACTGTACATCAAACACAATAACCTAAATTTTTGGCATGTTTGCTAGAGAAGAAAAATAAGCTAAAATCTTGTATGCATATAGAAAGAAGATACAATTACATTTTGCAGGGAGGGATAAAATTGACATTCATTCTCTCAACAGTACGATAGTGCAGCTCAGCAAATAACTCATAGTTTTAACAATATTAGATATGGAGAGACGTGGAATTAAAAATAATAAACAGATGAGCAATCAATAAAATACAGCAAACAATTTGTTTTTATTTACATATTACAACTAATTATAGCATCTGTAGTTTGAGTCTGTATTTACAAAGTCACAAAATAAAAATTAACATCAAGGTCTTCAAACTTCCACATCACAGTCCAAAGCTCCTATTTCTCACTCTATATAATCCACCCACAATTATGAAACTTTAAGAAAGCTTCCCAGAGAATAAAAAAATACCTTCAAACCTGAAAAATAACTGGAAAACTGAAGTTGAGAACAGTCTACACAAAGTTCTAAGCGAATCACAAGGACAACTATTAGCTAATAGTATTAAGAGGACATATACAAAACGAGAGGAAGTATCAAAAGACTTAATAATGCATAGACAAAAAAATAGAGCAAGACCTACTAAAAATACCTTTAATCAAACTCATAGTCTTCTTTTGATTGGTTCTCCATAATTTTCAAGCCATCTCTATTATACAGATCTCTGACTTTCCATTGTTGAGTTCTCTTTAGTATTTACAGTCCCTAGCCCAGTGTTTACTATCGGGCTATCATTAGTATATACAAAACCCCTGTTTGTTTCGGTTGGGACCTGAAGACCATCACAACCTGTTCCTTCAGCGTCATTGTTTGATTCAGCTGCTACAATGCCAATGTTGTTCATTGAGTCAAGAGAGTCAGAACTGATCCTGTAGGTTGGTTCTCCATTCTCAGACCCCTGATATAGGGTTTGGCCACTGTTGCCACTATTTATAACAGGAATCCTGTATGAAAAGGAACATTAGCAAGACAAAAATGGAAATATTATGAGAAACAAAAACAAAAATTAAGATCAAGAACGTCAATGTAACCACACAACCAAAAGTAACTGAGGAGTTCAGACAGACTACTGGCAAACAAACAAGACATGGCAGAACCCCACCCTCTAACCCTGAGTAAATGAATCTTCTGCAGCCGAAACACACAGAGCAATCCCTAGCACAACATACTTATTCACGCAGTGCAAAAAAATGAAACAAGTCGAATAAGTCAGTCCTCGGACAAAAAGAGTACATAGAACCATCTCAACATACCTCTCCTGTTGAAATTTGGAAGGTTGAAGATAATAAAATACTGGAACCAAGTTTTTTGACCTCACTTCAAGTGTGCGTACAGGGATTCTTTCAATTTCAATCTCTCTCCTACAAGCACCTTCCTCGTCTATATCACAGCCATCAGTCAGCATTGACTGAAAATATATCTGGCCATAAATTTTACAAAAAGGTAAAAAAAATGACGTCATTCAAAGAAGATAGCACAATTTACCCAAAAACCATCAAATTTTCTGGGGAAGATAAGGTACCTCAGATCTCGACCGCAATGGATTCCGACTTTGATGCATCTGGAGTTCCGCCTCAGATATATACATATGATGTCTTTCATCGGTAATGTTATCTTTTGTGGTTGTAACCACAACATTGGAACGTACACTGTTTTCGTGTCTCGTTCTTTTGGGAAATACTTTACTGCAATCTGAATTTACCTTTTCACCATAGATATTATCTTCTCGCTCCTTTCTGTTTTGTTTTTGACAAATATTCCACTTCTGAATTGGCACCACTGCTAATCTTTTATCACATTCGAGGCCTGATTCACAAGTGGTACTTGCTCCAGGCAAAGATGTTGTGCTATCAACCACAGGAGAGAGACGCAGTGCATATTGAACCATGTTACCAGAAGGAGAAAAAACCATCAGGTAATAGTTTTTCTTAGGAGAGCTGGTATCTGCATACAAATCATTGGCTTTGCAGTTGTAGAAAGCAGAAGCCATTACTCCAGAAAGAGAACTCGTCCACCCAGTTGCAGCTGTAGCAGCACCACTCACTGTGTTTCTCCATCCACTATTTCCGTTCCTTATTCTGCCAACAGCATTAACTGTAATTGGGGGTCCAGACACGCAGACAGTCTGTTGAGTTAGAACCTGCAATCCTGAACTTGGAGGCTCGTAAACCATGGGATCTGCCATCAAGCTGGATCCAATGTTTCTGGTACTAAAACAAGCATCAGTGGATACTAACCCCCCTGAAGGAGAAATAGGAAAGAGATGACTTGTTCCTTTCGAAGAACTAATCATTATCCATTGGCTGTCAACACTAAAACTTATACCCTGTATGACCTGAGAAAGCATTACCAAAGAAAGAAGAATCAGTTCCTTTTTCACTGACAAAACTAAATCAAATAAATGAAAACAACAAATTTAGCTCTTACAGCATTTGTGAAACCACGTTGAAGCCTATAAATATGGCAATAAGAAGGGCCAGAATGTCCAGGCATAATACGAAAAACATTGATATTGTGACCATGAACTGAAGCTGTCACTAAAAGGATGCCACTGGGATCAAAGAATAGTGATTGAATAGGACTTTTATGTGCCCTAAACTGTGCAACAACAGTTCTGGTGACAGTGTCTCTGACAATGACCTGACAGATGAATTACAAACAAACATGTAAGTGCAAGTTTAAACTGAAATGCAAGGACATTAAAATAACAGATCCCTACCTGGATTAAGCAGGGAGAACACAGAGAAAAAGTGACCAAGTACTACAACTTATAGTCAAACTATAGTCATATTAGGCTTAATAACTTGAGGAGGTCAATTTGACAGCAACGACAACAGTAGCATAACAAATTAACGCAATCGGTGTGTAAAAACCAGCAGAGACACACTTGAGAAGTATATTTCGTACCATGCCAACATCACGTGCATCAGGCAAAGCAACACCATTTGCCTTCCCTCGAGCAGTCCCAGACTGCAAGTTGTTGCCATCAGGTACAACCAGCTCAGAGTAATACCTTGATAGTTTCTTATAACCCATGTCTCCTAGAGTCACAATACCAGCAGCAAGTTTCTTGCCTGACTCTTTTGAAAAATGTGCAACGAGGTTTTCATTTAAAGCAGGATTAGGAAAACTAGCCGAGGGGGAAAGGTGTTGTGGGCTCACACGCTCGGAATCTGAAATTGCAACTTGACTCCCACTATAAGCCATCCACCTGGGACCCACTGCAAGCGGTCCAAAGCCCATATTTCCTGACCCAGAACTCCCCATAACAAATGGATTTGTAAGAATAGTATATTCTCTCTCTAGTGTCACAGCATTGAAACAGTGTATCTGTAAAACAGACATCTAATTCATATGTTTCCAACCAGACAAATAAACATAGGCAGCTTATAAAAGGGAAATATGTGTTTGTAAACATACCTGATTTGACTGCAAAACGGCAATAACTCGAGAGCTGCATCTCACTAAATGAACAACTGACCTAAACCTTAAAAGATGTATATATGACTGAGATCTCAAGGAATAAAACCAAACCACAGTAGGAACACAACTACCATTTAGTGAACCATGGCAGTGTTGGATGGACCCATTACAAGGAGAAGCCAACTTCTCCTGGTTGTTATTATCTCCAGAGAAGGATCCATCAGCACAGATGATCAGTAATGGGCAACTGTCTGCAAATTTATCCCCGGACTGCTTTGATGCCATTGGTTTTGGTAACATTTGCATAAATGAAACAGGACCATCATGCCTGGAAACTAAGTTGCGCATATTGGCTGTTCCTTCAACATCCCAAACCTGAAATCCGTAGCTGTACCCCAGCAAAAGAACTTGTTGGGTGATGCCTCCCTCATCTTCTAATTTGTCAAACCCAGCCCAGTTAACCTTAATTGGTAATCGGAAAATAAAAATTTAAAAATTGATCAGCTCCACCTATCAGATCTAGAATACATGAATATTAATCATTTAGATATTAAAATGAATTAGCATGAGATGGGGAACATAATGGCAAGCCCTTACAGTAGTAAGTGTCTTCCTTGTCACAGTTCATATAATTGAGAGCTACAATTTCAAGTGCACAAAAGCGTATCTTAATATTGATTATAGCTATAAAAGATGTGCCACTGAAGCAATTAACAAGAACCACTTTTGAAGGATTGGCCTAATGGGAAAACCGTCAGATCTCTATGAAATTAATACAAACTTTCCAAGTAACATAACACCATGTAAATAGTAAACTAGCACGTAGGGAACATTTAAAGAAATAATACTAATGTAGATCATAATTGTCAACAAAACTTCACATGGACAGATCAAGTAAAAATTTTAATAAATGATTAGTTAAAACCACGGAAAATGCTAAAAGATATGATCCTTAATCCAAGATTTAAGTTCCAACAATCCTGCAAAACTTTGTTCAAAAATTGAAGCATGGCAACCAATGACGAACACTCTCCCAAACTGGAAAACCGAAAATATAAAATATAAAAAAAAATAAAGGACCTGAAATTCCTCTAAAAAATTATGAAGTAAATTTCAGTAGTTTAACCAACTGCATAATGCTAAAAGTGCTGAATTAGATTGAGAAGGTGGATTCTAATAAATGTTAAGAAATTCATGTGTCCTTCAATAACCCCTTCCTATGCACTCCCTGAACAGGAAAAAAATGGAAAGAAAGAGAAAAAAAAAATAACAGAGAAACAAAAAAAAGGCCCACAGACCCCAAACAAAATCCACGTGGAGATACAGCAATTTTTACGATTATAGTGGTGACATGTACAATGACAATGCAAAGCGTCTAAGGTTTGAAAAAGAATACAGAACTTTATGAACGCCGCAATAACCGATACCATCAAAACAGAATGCAGACAATTTTATGAAAGTCGCAATAACAACACCAAAACAGAAAACAGACAACTTTACGAACGCCACAATAACCAAAACCATCAAAATTCGATGCATTTAAAGCCGTTATATTCTATTCTACTCCAGGACTACCATACAGAAATATGTTTCGAGATTGACTGAGAAAAAGACCCATAATGTCATATGTTTAGGTGATTATAAAAATCCATGCATATATGTGATACTGTGATTGAAAGTAAAAAACCACATTTGTCAAAAATATGTTTGCAATTTTTTTAAATAAAAATATCGTGCTCATGCTTGTGCTCGTGCTTGTGCTCGTGAAGCATATGTAAAATAAGATACAATATATCCTAGCATTTTAAAATCCTAAAATTTTAACAAAGAGCAAAGAGAAAATTCATCATCTTCTTTCTGAACACCTTCCTGAATTATAGCAACTAATACATCCTGCAGCAGCATACAGAAACTAGTTGTCACCATTCTCTCCTAAACCAGGAAGAGGGAAAATATAAGAATAACACACAGCAAAAGATCAAATCTAAATAACACCATGTTCTGAAAGTAATCATTCAAAGCTAAAATTTCCAAAAAAAGCAGCACCGGCTATTTAATTACAAACTTTACATCCCCATTTTGGAAGGAAAATAAGAAAATCAAATAGAAACTCCATGTACAGTTGAAAGCAGGATACATCAACCAGTTTTAACAAACAAAACGTATGGGCTGTAAAGAACAACTAAAAATGATGAAAGTGCATAAATTTCTCTTAATTATCAATATCAAAATTTCCAATGCAAAGAAATTTTGTTTGGAAGTCTCACCTGACAATCTATGGATTCTGAGTCTCTCTCCGCGATACTCGAAGCCACAGACCTTACTGTGGAGACCACGGTGGAGGCACCAGAGGAAACAATCCTCAGGTAACCTGAAAGAGCCTTGAATGATGTGGGGAGGATCCCGTTATTGCCTCGACCTGGCCTTGGTACCGCTGGCCATCCATCACCGCCACCAATTTTCCGGTCATCATTCCTCATCCCCAAACTTCACCACCGAAGAGAAAATCTCACCGCTAAAGATGTTCAGCTCTCTTGCAACGAACATAACCTCATGTCCCTTGATAGCGCTAATAAAACAAAAGTCCACAGAAAAACTTGATCCCCTCAGCTTACAGGTGTATGCATTTTTCGTTCACAATTCAAAAACCATGCAGCTCGCAAAAAAGAAAAAATAAAAATAAAAAGGCCCAACTACACTTGCCCAGCGTCATCTTCTGTTTTTTCCTCACCATTTCATTAATGGCACCACCTCAAAAAATAAATGTAAAATATATAACATTAAAAAGGGTGGCTGTATGAACTTTAATAATACAAATTCAGACAACAATATTCCCCACATAATATTTTGTCATCTGCTATTTTTGTGGTTATCTGCCTCTATACAAACCTAAAGTTTAAAAAATTCTAAGCATTTATACAAGAATAAAACAATCATACAAAGAATATATACTAGTTGAATCGAATTTTTTTGAAAAAGCTGAAATCAAATTGAACTCTTTGAATGTGTTCGATGATTTCTGAGATTGATGATGTCTAGAGAGAGAAAATCAAATGCTTGTACGTATAGTTTTAGAGAGATAAACAGAAACTTTGACGAGATAGAGATAACGAAGAGCGACGATACAAGAATTAAACTTTCTCTCTCTCTCATTATAATTTTTAATTAATTATCTTCATGGTCAACTGAATTCTACCGCGGTCAGCCAAGGTAAACAGTAATATTCAATTCGAAATTAGGGTTTTACTGCTCTTTTAAATCTACTACGAAGTTAAATCACCCGTTTTCTCATTATTCCACGTTATAGCCAGAGAAATAGTAATTTTTTTAAGATCGTGCGATAGATAAAAAAAGAAAAAATAAATGAATTATAATTTAATGAAAAATAAAAAGGGCCAAATTGGAGCTAAAACTACAACTCTATGAAAATATTTTGAAAACTCATAAAAAGGTTTTTCTATTATTTTTTTAAAAATTTTTTTATTGAAATTCGGAAATTTAAACCGAAACTTTATAGAAACATGTTAAGAAAACTTTAAATCAAGATATTCGGAATTTTTTTTTCTAAAAAAGTAATTGAATTATGGTATGGGATTAATTTAATTGTAGATCATAACCATCGAAGACCATTCGATCTACCAATAAATTTGACTACACAAATCTACTAGACATTTCAAAATAGTACACACATTATTTAGAGCTCGTTCGGTAGAAATTAAAATTGAAAAATTAGTCGTTATTTTTTACTTTTATTAGACGGGTGAGATCCAATAACGGTTATATTTTCAATTTCAATTAAATTTTAATCCCTACCGAACAAGGCCTAAGTAACTTTCCATCAGATACATTTAATAATTTTCTTTATTTTAAAATAATCACTTTTGTGAATAATCACGTATCACAATTTCTGAATAATATGACAATAATTTTATTACTATATAGATTTTCGTCAATCATAAATGGATAAATTATTGGAGGTTTACAATTTGGCCAACAGTTACGATATTGACATGGGCATTACTTATAATTGTAGATTTTGGTCTCTATCAAACGGTTCAATCATTTATGACAAACTTGAAAATTTCATAATTAAAAAAGATATATATAATTACCTAACATTTTTTTCGAAAATTTAAACATTTTTCTTGATTTGGCCTATAGATTCCTACGCAAATGCACGAATATCATGTTCTTACTAGATGAAAAGTACATAACAACAATATAGGGCCGATTGAGTTGAACATATTTTTATCTCTTCGTTCATAAAAGTCACTAATTTTTAACAACTATAATGTTTTCAACCAAGAGAGTATAAATGTTTTAAGACAAGAGTATTGCTATTTGTCCTTATTGAGGTTACAAATACAGTCTATGTGGCATTAAATGATAAGTGAAATTAAATAAGTCATTTAATTTCACATATCATTCAACCTATCATTTAGAGCCACTTAAACTGTGTTTGTAAACACACTGAGGATGAATAACATTGCTCTTAAGACGATTATTTGGCGACAACTTAAATATTCTTGCTATATGTGCACAAAGAATAATGTTATTTAGCGCCATTAGTGTTTAACATCAATTTAGGTGACAGAACTAGTGGCATTAAATGACAAATTCAATTAAATGACTTACATAAATTAACTTTTAATTGAACATATCATATAAGGTTACATATTTGTGTTATATAGTATTTTTCGTACATAAAGGCTTACATAAATGATCACGCTTCCATTTGCTAATTTAATTGAATTTGTCATTTAAT
>CAIGRE010076563.1:0-10032 GCA_903798275.1 Fraxinus angustifolia subsp. syriaca
TTGAGGAGATTTATGTGACGATCTTATTTTAACTTTTAAGAAATAAATTTTATTATTATTTTTTATATTTTTAAATTAAAGGATTTTATTTTATTGTTTTAGTTGAATAGTCAAACGTAGCAACAGAAATTATGTACATAGATTTTGTTAATTATTTGCTATTTATTTAGCCCATGTTTCGTGAGCCATTTTGGTCAAATTTTAATACAAAATGTTATAGTTTGTCTTGGTTAGTGGGATCCACCTGTGCAGTAAGTATTGTCTGCAATGGAACCAATTTTCCGGATTGCCATTATTTACGTAAGAATAAATTTTATGTATAGAGGCAAATTCAGAATTTTACATCATTTAGTAAAAAAGTTCCGCCCCTCCATGATACTAACACCGTGTAACATCTATAATTTGACTAAATACAAAACGGGCATCGAACAAGTACTTAATTCCAAAGAAATGATTGAAATCAAACTATGAAAAAATCATTTTGTATATAGAACTTTTGGATGTTTGGATTCCTTAAAACTTCAATTTGGAGGTCAAAGTTTTCTCGAATAAATTTATTATAATGGTTTTTTCATTACTTTGATACGCATTTGTAAGGAGTTCGTGTAAAGTTCAACGATTGAAAAAAAACTCTACGACTGCAAAATATCACTTCACGTCCAAAAAGTCCTAGCTGCAATACCGAAAGCCATCCCATCCATGTTCACATTAAGCCAACCTTGTGGAGGGAGAAACAAAAAGACCTTGAAAAGATAGGTAGTTTTAGAAGGACGATCAGAAACTAAGCCTCTAAAGATTCATAAACTCGTTCATCAAATTTTCTATCGTGTATGGCTGCATAAAGCCCGCCTCGTTGATAAACTAGTAATAGAGCCTCAACAAATATAGGTTGCTAGTGTAGCCACACCATCTAGAAAACAGAAACCATGAATGCCTTCCACCAAAGAGCTTTCAACTACGTCTTAATAGAAACCCTCATTGCCTCTTGCTAAAGATCCTGATACAATGCCCAAAATCACAGGACACACTAAAATAATTGTCTCACACACCTCTATAGTGCAACAAAGATGGCATCGAGAAAGAAAAATAAAACTAGAGGTTGTAACATCGAGTCGGTGAGGAGCTTATCATGCAACAACGATCCTGCATCAAGTCTATCAATGGACTGTCTAATTAGTTATCCAACCAAAAAAGAACTTTGAAATGACTATCCACCAAACGCCTAGAATCAAGATCAATGGAGCATAATGAGACTTCAAGCCTAGTCAAACACAAGAGCGGACATACCACGTTCTCGGTCTATCATACACGGTCAATTACTGAGCTTTAGACAGCATATCCAAGTGAATTTCTTCAATAACATGCTAAGAATACGAAGATCCTCTAGAGACAAGCTTTGTTGAGATAAAGACATCTGCAAAGAAGAATGAGTGTTTGAAATAAGCTAACGAGGGTAGTCCTAATTTATTCTTGTTTGTGATCAAAGAAATCCAATTGTAATCTTAGAGTGGTGCGAAGGACAAGACCAGAGGTTGGGAGCTTGTAATTTTTTTTTGGTTTAAATTTTAGTTATAAACTAGTTATTCTATGAACTTGACCATTGCTAAAAAAAATATAGAGCATGCTTGAGGTGAGTTATGCTAAAAATAAGCTCCACGTGTGGCTTTTTGTTTTATTTTGAAAATAATGAGTTCACATAGAAAATAAACTATACACGTTTGATTCTTATTCTAAGCATAAGCCACTACAAGCATGAGAGATGAATGTAATTGAACTTTTGGAGAATTTGAACAAATACAGTACAACAAAACAAAGATTTGACTCACAGCGAAGTAATAGATTCAATTAGTCTATGTGCATAAATATTCGTCTTATGGTGATTCACAACTGCTAGGTATTTGATGTAATTGGAAAGTCTATGAACAAAAGGGACTAAAATTAATATGTTGTAAATAGAATTTGTATTATATTAGGTCTAGGGTCGATAATAGAAAAGAAGGAAAAACGATATTGGAATTTCGCAAGATTGTCACCAAGATTTGACTCGAGCGTCAGAAACAGAAATTATGTCACCTGCCTGTCGCTATGGCTTTGGTCGAGCGAAACACTGTCGCTCGACTATCGCTAAGCTTTTGTTCGAACGACAGGGTTAGTCGAGAATTTTTTAATCGTGATTTCAAGGCTTTTTGTCCGGCCTATTCAACCCCAAAACCTAAACTATAAATATCAAACACCTCTGAATGTAAAATATAAGGTTGATCATTGTGCAAATACATATTTTTCATATTCTCTTCATAAATTAGCTTCCAACCTTCGTTCTTTGATTTGTTCTAGGCGGTGAAAATATCACATCCACAATCCAAATACCAAATTGCTGATTCTTACATGTGTCAGAGATCTGAAGATTAAGGGAAGGTGACGAAGTTCCAGTCGTTGAAGAATGCGAATTTTTTGTTGATCCACATAAGATAGACGAATTGATAAAGTCGGGAATTAATGTAAGATCACACAATCCAGTAGGGTTTTGAGAACTACAGCTGAGAGTTAGTGTAGGAGCACAAAATCTAGGAGAGCTGTGGGAATTGCAGTCAAGAGGGCAGAAAGTACTAATGTTAGTCAAATTTGGCGGACTGTAAGTTCTAATTCGTTTATAGTGGATTGTTGACACGCAAAGTGTCCAGAGTGTTTTCCGAGTTGGGGTTTCTCTGTGATCATTCCACTTGTTATTTGCTGCTTTATTTGATGTTTTCATATTCTGTGGTATTCAAACATAGGGTAATTGGATTGTATGCTTAGTCATCTAGAGACAATTAATTAGTGACTTGTTAGTAGTTAATTACAATTTTTTAATTCCGCATTTACACATATTCACCCTCCTCTAGGTGTAGTTTGGGTCAAATCTCGTTATTTCAACAACATATTAATTCTGACTATATTAACATTTGTAGTCAATTTAATTAGTTTTAAACTTGATAAACAGATATCTCAATATTACATTTGTTGGTATTATCTATGCCTTACATTTTAANATTACATTTGTTGGTATTATCTATGCCTTACATTTTAAATTAAAATTACACTACAATTTCTAACAACTACAAATTTATGTCAAACTTAAACTTTTTAATATTATTTTATTGAAAAGTGTGTGATTGAAAATAAGTTTTGAAAGAATGATTTTTTTTTCTAAGAATGTGAATCCAACATGGGCTATAAATTTTTGTCGCTGTATTGTTTCATTATGATTCAAAAATTTAGATTGAACATGACTTTTATGTCCCAATTTCTCGCACACCAAACTTCAAGTAGATATTTGTACTCAATTAGGTGAGCCGTGTCCTTGTTGCACGTCTATTTTTTTCAATGCGGCATCCGCCGATAGAGGAAGAAAAATTGCGGGCATATCCCGAAATTGGTAGAAAATTTAAAATTCTAGGTTCTTTACATGAATCAACACAAATGTTAAGAATAAACCAAAGCTGTAGTTGCTGAAGATGAAATTTAAGAAGTTCTAATTTCACTTTTGCATATAGTCTTCATTTCATGAGCCAAAGCATCATAAATCTCACCAATTTCTTGTCCCACGACTAGAAAACCTAACATTCGTGCATTTATTTGCTTTTGCAAACTGTTGGATGGAGAAGTATCAGAAATGACATTTTATAGAGGTACGTATGCATAGGAATTTCAACTAATTTCTTTCCTCATGTTAATATGATATTTGAATTTCCCTTGAGAAAATATATATATGGCATAAAGAATTTAGTGCCAGAATATACTGAAATAATATTGCAGCCAAATTCATTAGTAAAATAAATCGAGTTTTGCATGCAAATATCGAACGCTTTTTCTAACATCCTCACTCCAAAGCAGTTCCTAGTTGTCCAAGAATACTTTTTGCTTTCATTATTTGCCTACTCCGGCCATATAAATATGGTATCTGTCTCTCCCTTCATGTACCTTTCTCATTTGATAGTCTATGCGTTGCTCAAGACAAACTATAAATAATTAAGTTTGTCTCTTTCAAACAGTTTAAACTTATTGTATAAAATGACACAGAGTTTGGGTTGAAATCTCGCTGGCGGTCAATTTTTAAAATTTTGCATGCCTTTGATTAAATAATAAATAGAGCATGTAAGTAATAGTGTGTTGTAGATAAAAACAACGAACATGTTCAAGTGGTAAGCTATCATTGTAAATTTACAACAACATTGATCGAATGATCGAATGTGAGGACAAATTTGGTGTTCTTCTTTTGTTTTCCCCTTTGAACTTATTGTTTCTAGTGTTTTCCTTTCACTTTCTACCGTTTTAGGAACATAAAACTGATTAATTTCAGCCTCATTCATAGTAAAACCTTACACAATGTTGAAATTAGCTCAAATAAATATTGATACAAAGTTTAGGGACCAATGATTTAAATAGTCAAGGCATAATTAAGTTGTAAAGGAGACTAGTGGAATATATACGACGAATTAAATTGATGTCTTGCGGTAGCTGGAAGTTGAAAGGAAAAAAAGGAAACAAAAAAAGGATTTTAAGGGCAATTAAGGAAGTTGACTCCTTGTACAATTTGGAAGAGTACTTCCGTCGCAATCAGATAAATTTTATATGAAATTCCTCCATATATCAATGTTTTGAAAATCGACTCAAAAAAAGGAAATGGTTCAAGGGTCATGAAGTTCAACCGAGTTCAAACTAGATGCAGTCAATAAATAAATAAATAGACACACAGAATAAAATATTATAACAACAATAGTATTTTTATTCTCATACGAATAACTAAAAATAAATACAAACCCATTTTTGTTAATTGGATTCATTATTCTACAATTAGTTTTGACACTTCAAGAAGTAACAATCAATATATTAAAATAATTTACTTTTCTTAAATTAAAATCTTTTGAGCTCATAGAAAATGATGTCTAACATTATTATGCTAAGTGCAATTTAAATGCAATTTAGAAATTGAATGAATAAAAAGATTGAGGTGAACATTAAAAATATTTACTTTGCTGGTCCCAAAGCCAAAATCAAATTAAAATCGAAAGTCAATGAGGCAAACAATTGGAAAATGGTTTTTGCTGGGAAATTGAACATTTTTTTTGTATCCGATGTCTGAAGTTATTGCTACCATTTGAAGGGGTTGAATCTATAAATGGAGCATGCCATCCAAGATTCATTTATTTGCCATTGACTGTAGTGCACGGGTCCAATAATAAAGTTAAAAAGTTTTAAATTAGCACTTGAAAAAATGGGAGAATCGTCACCAGTTCACAGGTCAGTGGTTAAACTGACCAGCTTAGCATTTTTTCAATGATTTTTGTTATATTCAATTAATAAAATATGATCGACCTGATTCCCGAATCTACCGATCGTATTAGTCGAGCCGGGCCAGTTTTAATAACATTGGCATATATACACATGTATTGTCCACCGCAGAAAAAAAAAAAAAAGACATATTATTGGGTTAGAGAGAGAAAGACTCAAATTTTAGAGAGAAAAAATGAGATGCACATGAGAGTGTTCTAGTTTTATATAGGGAAAACATGTGAAAGTGAGGAAAATAATTTATTGTGAAGTTTTCTCAGTTAATAAAGTCTTATTCTCTTATGATTGTTGACGATTTGTGCAACCTTTTTAAATTTGAGTTTTTCTATTTTGTTTTCTTATTTTCACTGCATAAAGTGGTATGAGAGCTTACAGAGGGATTTGTCCGAATAAAGTGCTATGAGAGCTTACGGTTCAAACTCCAGAATATTGCATTGAAGATGATGACAAGTGCAAAGTGTTAGGTGGAGCGATTTAAGAATTTCGTACTACTATTCAAGTTGTTCTCGTGGATTAAGAAGTTTACAAGGCGGTGAAGGATATTAGATGAGAAGGGACAAAATATTCTGAACTAGAAGCAAAGACAGCGAGTACAATAATACAAGTTGAAGATGGGTAAGGACACAGATGTCAAGATTCATTTGAATAAGTTTAATAAGTATGTGATAGAGTTGTTAAATATTGACGTTAAGATTGACTATAAAGGTAAGGTGATTATTTTGATGTCTTTCTTGCCTAAATCATACGAGACATTGGTGTCCAAGCTATTAGTCAAAAATTCTACTGTGATATTGACTTCTTTGTCAGAGGCGGGGAACATAAGAATGCAAGAGGTAATGTGAATGGCAGTCGTAAGCTAGTTATTAAACATTTCGTCCGGCTGCCCAAGATCTGCAACCGCCACCTCCCTTGGTGGGGTTTACCCGCCTCCCGGCCATAGGAAAGCTCCTACACCACCCAATTCGAACAACCAACCCCTTTCTCATGATACCCCAATTTCATATGCAACAGCCGTTTCTTCTTCGCTTATTTGCCATGGTCTTTCCTCTATACCAATGATCGATGTTTCTGTTTCAATTAGACAGCCACAATGGAAGGAAGGGAAACACGTAGTGGTATTTTCCCATCTCGAACTATAGCGATCAGAAGCTCCTCCGCAATATGCTCTCATTGCCAAGTTCTCAAAATCTCGCCCTCGAATGGATGTTATTAGACATCATATCAGTACCAAATGGGGGCTATCAGCTATTCCAATTGTTAGTTTCATTGATAGGCGCCATGTTCTGATTAAGCTTCAGAATGCAAAGGATTTCTCAAAAGCTTGGACACGAGATTCTCACTCTGTTGAAGGTTCTCTTTTTTAGCTATTCAAATGGTCAAGGGATTTTAACGTAAAAAGGAGTCCCCAGTCACTCCGATTTAGATTCAGTTGCCTCTTCTTCCGTTAATTTTTTGCATACCTTCTTATCTACAAGCTATTGTGAAACCCCTTGGTAAGTATTTAGATACATACCTGCCAACAATCACGTTTACTAGACCTAGCTATGCCAGAGTTTGTGTAGAAACTGATATTTCAGTAGCAAGAGATGATGTTATCTGAATTGGATCAGATAGTGGTGAAGGGTTCTGGCATGAGGTGGTTTACCAAAGGTCTCCTAAGTACTGTGTGCATTGGAGGCTGCATGGTCATGAGAAGACTAAATGTAAGAGATTGTATAAACAACATTACAAGGATTCCAAGCTTATAGACTCTATAAAAAATATTACAGTACCTCCTGATAATTTGAAAGGATTGGAAGTGGATATCCTAGTAGAGGGAGAAAAGGAACAGAACCTGAAAGATGCTAATGAACATGTGCTGGTTGCCCATGATAATATTTATAATCTTAACTGCAGCCCTACAACAGAGGAGTTTGTTGAACAAGATGACAGACAGGAAAATAAGTCACCCACAGAAGCACAAAATCATGCTCAAGAAAACTACACAGGAGAAAGGGTTCTATATAAAGTTTCAGGAGAGGCAGTTATGCTTGCTGAAACAAGATATTCACTAAATGGGGATTTTCTTCTAGTAAAAAGGAGAGCTTTGGCTTCAACCCAGAACATGATCCCACTCGAGAAATGGAGAGCATTCCTATAGGCAACTCATTTGATGCTTTAGTTGACACTTTAAACTTAGAGGCTCCATGGTAGACTGGTGGTTATCAGACTTCACGACTAAAAAGGGATGAGGCCTACCACTCAGACTCTGATACTCCAAACATCAGAGTCAACAACTGGCGTAATAGGAAGCTCAGTTCCATCTCTGGCGTAATAATGTTTCTAATGAGTGCATTCCTTATTTGGAATGCTAGGGGGTTGGCAATGCAACTACAACCCGCCACTTTAAATTGATTCATAAAAAGTATAATATTGCTTTTTTAGTCATTCTTAAACATATGTTAACTTTTAACCACGCTCCTTATTTTACCAGAAAATTAGGCCTTTCCCATGTCTGCTCCATTGAAAGTGAAGGATGAAAGGTTTGGCTGTGTTTTCCTGGTAATCAAAGCTTTACATTGCTAGGAGCTACCAATCAATTTCTGGAAGTTACTTTAGATTGGAAGAGAATCTCTGTAGTGTTGGTGGTGGTTTATGCTAAATGCGATTATTTATTGAGGAGAACTCTTTGGTCATCCATTTCACCAATCTTGTCTACTAATTTACCTGTCATATTGATAGGGGATTTTAATAGTGTGAAAGCTGATGAAAAGAAACTTGGAGGTGGACCCGTTTTGCATGTGGCTAAGCAAAATTTTGTGCTTTTTTTTGACACAAATTCATTGTATGATGTTCCTTTCATAGGATCTCGGTTTACATGGCATCGTAACAGAAATGACTAT
Source organism: Fraxinus angustifolia subsp. syriaca (assembly GCA_903798275.1). Lineage (NCBI taxonomy): Eukaryota > Viridiplantae > Streptophyta > Magnoliopsida > Lamiales > Oleaceae > Fraxinus > Fraxinus angustifolia. Next base: position 8,214 of record CAIGRE010076563.1, read on the forward strand.
TTATTATGAGAACGTCTTGATAGAGCTCTTGTCAAACATAACTGGATGGTTGTTTTTCTAGACACAATGGTGGTACATCTTGAATGAAACCATTCTGATCATGCTCCCTTTTTACTACGCACAGAGGAAGATAATAATAGGGGTCCTGTGAGCTTTGGATTTCAAAGGATGTGGCTTCAGCACTCGACTTTCCTCTCTATGGTGACAGAATCCTGGACGAGACCTTGCCCTCTTTTTGGAATAGCTCGGGTGGCTGATAAACTGAAGAGATTAAAGGATGATTTAAAACTCTGGAACAAAGTTGTCTTTGAGAATATTTTTCAGAAAAATCAATAAAACTCGTGACAAAATTCTTATACTCGATAACAGCATTCAATCTGATCACACTTTGGATGCTAATCTCACAGCTCTAAAGAGGGAGTTAGACAGACTTCTTCTACAGGAAGAGATTTATAAACAGCAACAATCACGGGTTAAATAGTTATCTTATAGGGATAAGAATACTGCCTTCTTCCATGCTTCCGCTAGGCAAAAGAGATCGAAAGCCATTATTTATAGTATCAATACGAAGGCTGGTATTCTCACAGAGCAAGATGATATGCAGGAAGTCGCTATCGATTACTTTATAAATATTCTCAAAGCTGAAGATAATTCTACAACAGATTACAAGGAGATGACATCTCTTATACCAAGATTAGTAACTAAATCTGATAACGACATGCTTTTGAAGGATGTTTCAGAAGATTCTGCTCCGGGGCCTGATGGTTTTACTTCATCTATTTTTATTCATGCTTGGCCAGTGTTAGCTAAAGATGTTGTTTTGACAGTTCGAGAATTTTTTAGTGGCAAAGAACTGAATGATGCTTTGGGGCTTCTATAATTGCTTTGGTGCCTAAATCTGAAGTTCCCAAGACTTTTCAGGATTACAAACCTATAAGTTTATGTCAGGTGTTCTACAAAGTCATATCCAAAGTGGTTGCCAACTGTTTGATTTTGCTTTTACCTAAATTAATATCAATGAATCAAGGTGGCCTTGTTACTGGTTGAATGATCTCTGAAAATGTTGAGCTTGCTCATGAGTTAGTTCATAATCTGAATAAGCATTCTGGAGGCGCCAATGTGATAATGAAAGTAGACATGGCAAAGGCTTTTGATAGGTTTCATGGGGCTACTTGTTAGAAGTGTTAAAGGCATTTGGATTTGTAGATACTTGGGTCTCCCTTATTAAGAATGCCATTTCTTCACCACGCTTTTCTGTCAAAATTAATGGTGTTTTAGACGGATTCTTAACTCCATCCCGAGGACTAAGGTAAGGCGATCCATTATCTCCATTGATTTTCATCCTCAGCGAAGAAACGCTCAGTAGTGAAAGCCTAAGATTGGCTAACCAAGAGGGGGTGAATTGGTTATTAAATATTTTTCATTAATTACTCGAGATTTTAATCTAATTAACACACAAATGAGGGAAAAACAAACTAAACACAAGTAAGCACGTAAATGAAACGATATAAACTTGCATGAAATAAAAACGTTAAGTAAAAAGGGTTACAGAATACAAACGATATAATATGGAGGTTCGGTGCAACGTAATAATATATGTCCTTTTGTTACCAAGCTCTCCAACACGAGCAAGACCTTTTCACTATGTTGATTGACTTATCGTATAATCCAACCCTTTACAAAGCTTCCAATGACTTACAATCAATGAGCACCGATCCTTTTACAATGTTGAGCTTTCCGGGACCTCAACTCGATCCACAATCCAAAATGAATTTACAAGTGAAATTTTCTCTTCTTATCGAATGATAGAATCAAGATT
>CAIGRE010076602.1:0-10547 GCA_903798275.1 Fraxinus angustifolia subsp. syriaca
AATTTCGAACCCTATCCAATTCCAGTTTCCAGACTTTATCTTTATTGGCTTCTTAATTATTTCCATTTAAATTTCTGTGCAGACAAAACTAAAACCAAAGAGCATTATCTCAAATTCTCAATGGAATCCTCACTTCCTAGTGGCAGCTGCCCCGCTCAGCCACTCCCACCACAGCCTCTCATCACAGATTCACAACTCACAAGATGTCAACATTCACAAATCACAATAGTCAACACAACTACACAACTAACACAAGGAAACTAGGAAAGTAACAAAAAGAAAAAAAAAAAAAAAGACCAAGAGTTCGTGATCGACGCCACTTGACCTTCTGGTCGAAGAATCGAAGATCAGACAACAGACAGTAGCAATGGCTGCAACGCACAGTGGCACAGGCACAAGCATGCAGGGCGGCGCGACAGCAGTCAGCGACTCAACAGATCGCCATCCTCCTCAACTCCGGTTTGTTGGTTAGGTTGTAGCTTTCAACTGGATTAAATTGGGCATTTTGCTTGTAGTTATGGGTTGTAAATTGGCCCAATTAATTGGGCCTTATAGTTTGAAAACAAGGCCCAAGTGCTTTCCTTCTCTTACAGTTACAGAACAAAAGAATAAAAAAAATTTCCTCAATTGCTCGCCGGCCTTCTTCACTGCTTCCCCTACCCGGCGGCACTTGAAAATCCCGACGGACCCAGCACGGGCTATCGCAGGGGCTGGTCGGGTGCTGGATCCGCCCCTGCAACAAGTTATATTGACACGAACTAGTCAAAAAATCATTATGTATTCACAACAACTAATTTATAAACTACAAAACAAATATTTATTCCTTACGAAAAGACAAAATACAAGAAAACAAATTCATATTTTCTCTCATTATAATCTGGAATAATGGGTGTCAAACGGGCTCATAAGTTGTCAACTATGCAAAGGCTTACAAATTGGCTCGAAAATATGAGCTTTCGTGAGCAAATAAATACTTATAAATAGTTTTCAAGATATGAGGACTTATAGATATTATAATATAAGTCGTTTTAGTGAGGACTTATGAACTATCTTTAAGAGTCGATGCTTTACGGATGGCCTCGAAAGATAGCAATCAAACTATGATTTATGAATATTTCTATAATATATCTTTTGTAAAGTGGATTAAACCAACTTGAAATACAATACACTATCTCTACTATACATTTACAAATGAATTGGAGCCATTGGATTCCTCTAAATACTCGTGAAGATAAAAAATAATGATAAGATCAAACTTACTTGTGTGAAGCAAGTAACATACCGACGTTAAAAAAATTATAATGGAAATAACGTGGCATGAGTATTGATATTAATAGGACAAGAGTGATGCTACAAGTATATAACTTTCTACATAATGACTTACATAACTACACGTGTCATTCATTCAAACGTTTAATTCAAATATGACATTTACACATCAATGACAGGATGGGTGTCACATCACATTGTGTCAATCATTGTGTACATTTATTATGCACACTTAACATTTTCCATTGTATAATGCATATATTATAATTAATAATATAATGCTACTAGGATAGTGGTATCACAATATAAATTTATCATCGATCCGAATCGACCAATGTTGGAACCACTCTAGTCTCTACTACTTGCATAACACGTAATTTATAGATATATCCTAAGTCTAAGATATTTATCAAGAGTCGTGTCTATCTCTCTACATTTCTTGAGGATCAAGAGTTGGGTGAAAGAAAAAAGCAAAAAGAATCAGCACTAGAAGCAATTAAATCAAGAAATTGACAACAACTGCTCTATCTAATACTGCTTCTTAATCCTCCAAACCAGTCCTTCAGTCCCAATATCTCTTCCCCATCTTTCAATCCCACCACCCTTCCACATTGTCGGTCAACCCCTCTACTGACATTTGTCATCCATCTGCGCCGTGCATGCGGCTGAGCTTGCCAGAACACTCCTCATCACCAACGAAAAGCCTACCGTGTCACCACCGTCTTCTTCTGCTAAGTGGGCTCTGGAGAGCTGTCATTAACATAGGAATTAAAAGATCGATATTTCGAGACAAACCCAGAAATATTTGAGGATTGAATTGAGAATCCATTTTGAAAAATGCGAATTTGTAAGAAGCCATAGAAGAAGAACAGATGAAAGCCCTTTTTCACATATGGGAGTTTAAATCTTAAAGGGAGGTGGTGATGGCTTGTGGATTGTGGGAGCAGTGGTGGTTGCAACAATACTTTGCAAAGATTGGTGACGAAAAATGCAATTTCACTTTATAATTAAAAATTTAAGTCGGGCAGTAAATTGAAATATTTTATCTCCGCTCCACCCAATTTCTAATAGTAGGTCGTATTTTTAAATTCAGAATTATTACCAAAATCCATTTAATTTGAACGGACCATTTGTAGTCGTGTACCCAGTCATTGTTGCTTAACAAATAGAAATGTTTTCTACGTTGCAACATAAAAGTAAAAGTAATATGATGGCCTAAAAAAATAGTTTAGCCCGATCCCAATGGGCCTGCTTAGAACGGGGGTAGGGGAATAATCGAGTTATTGTAGTCGGTAAGTTTGTCTTGGGACAGGACAGGAAACACAATTCTTGCTCCAACCATGTCACGACTTATGTAATGAATAAAAAATATTATTAAAAAATTGAAAAAATCTGTGCCCTGACCCCCTTTTTCATTTATTTGAAGTATGTGCTTCTATCCTGTGAAGACTTCGTTTTGGAAAGCACAACGCCATGGGGAAAAAAAAAATTGTCAATGAAGGTAAATTTATGTCTTCCACGTTATAGACACACACAATAATCAACTTTTAAGGAACTTAGTTTATGACTATTTGCATGTGGTAAATGAAGATTTCAATAATGATATGTGAATTGAAGAAGACAAATTTGAAATGGTAACCATTAGTTGCACAAAAATTCTGACATGATAGGGAATTGAGTGGGCCATCCCAAATTCTGTCTCGTTGCCATCACTACTTTTGAGTCCATATAATTGTTAAGAAGATGCCCCAATTCGCGACCTTAGGTGTTGTATTTGCATGTTAAAGAGCTTTTTCTATGCGCCCAACAAGTTATATTGACACGAGCTAGTCAAAAAGTCATTATTTATTCGCTACAACTTATTTATAAAATAAAAAACAAATATTTATTCCTTACAAAGAGACAAAATACAGGAAAACAAATTCATACCTTATTTTATTTGCACAATATTGTCGTTGTCATCATTTATGATAGTGAGAAAATGCTATTTCTTATTGTAGAATCAAGTAGTGACACGTTTTGGACCACTAAATTCAAGTCCCAAATTGGTTACCTCAATTCTGTACAATTTTACACAAGTAAATGTCTTTTATGTTACAAAGTTGCAGATTAATATGCACCTTGAATTTGTTGTCTATTAGTTAATTTGTCCCCTTAAAAAATGTTAGTGAGGTCGAAAATAGAGTTTCAGATATGTAAGAACTCATGGTAACATTTGAAATCATCCCCAAATAAAATTAAATGCACTGAAAAATTAATATAATGAGGAATTAATAAATTAATTCTGGATCAATAGAATAAACCATATATAATAATTTCGTGACAACTAATATAGTTGTTATATATATATATATATTTATTTATTTATTTATTTATTTTTTTACAGCATTTACTACACAAGATTACTACTTTTTAGTAAATAGAATCATGTATTTAGCGTGGCACCTCATTAGGACATAAAAACACTAAAGTTGGCAAATCCTAGGATGAGTGCAAGTTCTAGATTCGAAAAGTCAAGTCTCAAGTCAACCTAGTGCACTAACTACATGGTATGATTGGCACTCAAAGGCCTGGCAAACGATGGCCCACCACACCCAAGAACTCTTATGTTGTAGTCTTATAGAGAACTTACAATTGGAAATAATATTATGAACACTAAGAGTTGACAAATTCTAAGATGAGCGCGAGTTCTAGATTCGGAAAGTCAAGTCTCGAGTCAACCTAGTGCACTAACTACGTGGTATGATGGGCACTCAAAGACTTGGCAAACGATGGCCCACAACAGCCAAGAACTCTTATGTTATAGTCTTATAGAGAACTTACGATTGGAAATAATATTATGCTTTGTTTTGATATTTGGTATGAATTAGAACAATCCAAATTTAGGTTTGATTGGTGGATGATATGTACATAAGAACGCATTCTCATCTTGATAAGTTATTGTATCAAAAATATATTTTGTTCTCTATGATATAATATTAAAATAAAGAAGTGTTAAACGATATATATTTAGCTGTCAAGAGAGTTTCCCAATTTATGACCTTACTTATAAATGTACCGGCTCTCATTGTCGCGCATTAATTCTCTCACTTTATAAAATGGATAAAAAAATTTATTCCTTATGATAAAGTAGAATACAACGTTTTCATTTACTTAAACAATCATTGCTGTCATCATTTATGATGATTTAAAAGTACTCTATAGTCAAATAATACCTCATAAATTAAATTTAAATTTCACACTGAATACTTCAACTCGAAAATCTTATGTGTCTAACGCGCGTTATTAATGATGTCCATCATACTTCAATTTATAATTAAATCAAAAATAGGAAAAATAATTTATCATCAAATAAATTTCAAGTAAAAGGAATTTCATTTCCCATGCCATGCCATGCCATGCAAACCTCCAATGAGCTAACACATTTTTTTGCCTAATTTAATTTGTTTCCGTTTTTCCTTTTTAAGTAATTAATACGAACACCTTAACGGTTGTTCATAACGGAATTTAGGGTTATCTCCACTTTACTTTCTTTATTACCACAAAAACTTTAGGGTTTTCTTTTTCACACAATAATAAAAACACACGCATGTTCAACCCTTGAATGCACGCACCAATCATAACCCAGTTTATTGCATGGGCCCACTTTGACAAGACATTGACTGTTAATTTACCTTAAGAAAGGTCGTGCGTGTGGTTCACGATTTCGGACTCTCGTTTGACTAGGGTTTCTGTAACGCATATTTGGATGGCAATAAGAATCCAATCCAACTGCGTCGCTGGCATATTCTGATTGGATGGATATGGTTTCTATATAAGTGTGGGCAAACTACATTGAAGGTCACTAGACTTTCAAATTTATTTCACATTAGTCACTAAAGGTCAATTTTAGACCACTTAATTTTTGCCTACAAAACTAATTGCCAGTCCTACATGGATGAATGAGTAGATTAAGAATTTTAATTTTTTTCGAATGATTTCTTTTCAATTTTTTTTTGGCCAATTAAGTGATCATTTAGTGCAAATATTCTATCAGCCACAATTAGGGATATGCACCAAGTAGTTCTCGTCTAGCTTGATCTTATTCTTTGAGTGTTTGAAAATAAATTTTTAAAAAATGGTAAGCTGTTACATAAATTTTCTTATTTCACTTTTCACGCTTTCTGTAATTTTAAAAAATAAAACTATTGATTATTCTAAATACATATTATTTAATATAAAATCATATAAGTCCTGCTTTAACGATAGATTAACAATTTTTTTTTTTGAAACCAAATCAAAATTTAAATCCATAATTAGAATCTAGAACCCAGATCGAAAATGTCCACTTATTGAATTTAAGATCCAGAATAGAATCAATTTTAATTGGAATTAGATAAATCGTATCGCCCATTGATGAAGTTATGGAATGGATTGGGCCATTCCGGGTAAAAAGGCCAGATGGGATTGGTCTTATAGGAAAATGGTTAAAACTGTAACAATAATGTAAGCTGAGTGTTAAGATTGTAACAAAATGTAAATTGAGTGACCTATATTGATAATTTCCCTTTGCATGTGTATTCAGGAAAAAAAAATACTATAAATGCTTTGTAGTCGCTATACACACTGTACACACACTAAAAGCCTTTTTTTTTGCAGGAAAAGATAAAAAAAATACAACACACTCTTGCTCCTCTACTTTGTCTCCTTTTTTTTTCTCTCTCTTAAATATTTCCAGTTCTCTCTCATGAATTTTCAAACCTAAAACGTTAGGGTTCTATAATATTTCGCACTCGAATTCCTTGCAACAAGTTGTAAATCAGTCCCAAAAAATCTTGTATAGAGATTCTCCGGTTTGTATTCTAACATATGATACCCATTTTGCTGTGAGCTGTGAAGGGAATTTCCTGGGCCAATTAGTCAGTTTTGGATTTGATTTCGGTTCCACAAAAGGTTTGTTTTCTGATATCCTTTCTTTGTTTGGTGATACAATTTACTTTTGTCATTTATGATTGTTATTTCCTGCGTGGATTTGTGTGAGGTTTAGCTGATTTTGAGCTCATCTTTGCCTCGCATACATCTTTTTATCTTGAACTGATTGATCTGCATTCATTTTTGTGGTCCATTTATTTTGTGCCATTTCTGGGTTTGATTTCTTTTGATTGTTGTTATCATTTTATGGTACTTTTAGTTTATTCCTTAAGAGGTTGTCTCAATTGGATCTGTCCGTTGGAATGATCGAAATGTTTTGTGATTTGATAAACCCTAATTTAAGGCATTGGAATTGGTGCTAATATGTGGCTTTCATTCTCAGTGTTATAATTGAGTTCTCTTAATGGGTTTTGATTCAATTTTTGAGCCATTGACACATCTTTATTTGTACCTTGTTAAAAGTTAGATCTATTAGCGTTTTTCACCCAAATAAAACCCTAAATCTGGTTGACCTTGTGCAGTTAATTTTGCGCCTCATTTTGCTGTCAGTTTGGTGCATTTAGCTTTATATTTATTGTACCATATGCATATAATTTTATTTATTTTTTAAACCTAGATGGATCTATTGACAATTTTCACCTAAAGTTGCTTTACCTTCTTGCTTTTAATTTCGTGTCTTCCTTCGCTGTCAATGTGGTGCATTTGGCTGTATATTTATTATATCGCACGTGTACAAAAATATTTTATGCAATCCAGCTTTGTCCTTTTCGTCGCTGTAAACTAGGGTTTCAATCGTATTTGAGTTGTGCCGCCAATTGGTACCGTCACTTTTAATTGCGTTGTGCTGTTCTCGTGCGGTTCTTGTGCTCTCTCGTATAAATTGTATCCATTTATGTTACTTTTTGCAAATTTGTATGTATAGTATCTTTTAAATTTCTGTACTTTCATTGGATTTGATAGCGTTCACTATGGACATTCAAATATATCCATGTTTGGTTCCTTTGACATGATCTGAAGTTTCTCTTTGAACTTTTAGGAGAGTATGCATTGTATATATGGATTGTAAATCCTAATTTGTGCACATACATGATTAATTATTTCATTCTTTTGTTTTAGGTCTTGTTTTTGAAATGGACAAGAGTATTGGGGTTCTCGAAGAAAATCGCTTGAGGAACAACTCTGCTTCTTCTGCATCAAATTCTTTAGGATCATTTGTTCAGATTAACTCAATAGCTGTAGACCTCAGTATTCCTGTGGAAGAAATTGAGATACCAGTGCATGGGCATTTTTCAATACGGTGAGCATTTCATTTAGACTTCCAACATCTTGTACCACTTGCTTAATTCATTTGGACCTTTATTGTTTTGGTTAATTTTAATTTTTTCTAGTTAGTGCACGACTTCCACACGATCAAGCCTTCTGCATGGTCGCACCTTCTGCACGATTAATTTATGCATGCTTTCTGTGTGCTGCTATGCATATTGGCAATGTATGACTTCCCATTAATGTAGGTACATGATGGTTGCATCTGCTAGTGTATTTACATTGGGGATGCATGATTATTGTGCAATTCATATGTACTGTGAGCTTAGTAGACTTGTAATTTTCTGCATTCCAATTTTCCCTCATTAAGTTTTGTCCCTTTTATATTCTTTGAAGATTTGATCTGGAATAATATCTACTTGGATATAGCATGATGCTTAACTATTATGGGGTTAATTGATACTGATAGATAGTCAATGAAATTGATTTATGCTTGCTATAGTTGATTATTGTAATCCTTTTTTTTTTAAATTAGGAACATACACAAGTAAGTAGAGTCTTGCTGTTTTCTGTGTATATATGTGTGTGTGATGTAGAAAATAACAAAGAGCATATTTGTCTGACTCAATTCCCGCTGTGGATGCAGTGGTATGTTGCTGAAATGAGGAAAAAGGATAGGAAAATTTGTTTTCCATTTGCTTCAGAAGCTGGCGATGGTGTTTTGGAGGGTAATCTTGCACCATTATACGTCCCTAAATTTAGATGGTGGCAGTGCTTAAACTGTACTGTTGAGAGTACTACACAAGAAACTATACCGGCTTATAGAAGGTGTAGAACTGCTAGTGTAAAAGGTGGAGAAAAAGATAGATCATACTCACAAAGTGAGAATGTAACAAATACAGAAGTTAGAGATAGAAAAATTCTTGGTACATATACTTGCACTATAACTTTCATTTGCATCATCTATAGGTTCAGCTCAAGTTTTTAATGTTTCCCTTTTTGTATTTTTTCCATTGCTTTTGCAGGTAATAACCATGGGCCAGTAGACTTTGGAGTTGCGGAAAATAATAATCCTTATAATAATATCCCAAACTTTAATCCATGTCCCGTCGAAGAAACTACCATAGGTATGTTTGTCTTTAAATTTGACTACAGTGCTAAATGACTTCCTTTTGTAACTATTCATCATTTAATATTTATATTAATTATTTTAAACATATCTTTTTTGAGCTTGAACGACTTTTTCCCATGTTTCAATCTGTAATGTCCAAACTGTCCATGCAGGCAGCAAAAATGAAGCAGATTTTAGAGAAATAGAATGTAACAATCCTAGTTTTTATGTTATGCAAGCTACTGCATTGCACAATCGAGGGAAGGAAACAAATGTGTCAGGTTATTTGATAGCAACTTTGTGATCTTTGAAACTGCTTCTTGTTGTCCCAATGATGAAAATAATATTTTTTTTTTTTAATTCATAACAGATTCTATTGATCATAGAGAAAGCAATGTCCCAAAGCCAAGCAACTGGATTATTGATGATGGAGATATATGTCCCCAGGTTGAGATCCAGAGCAACACCTTAAATTCTGGTGTAGCTTGTGTAACTGGAATTTCCTCCATCAAAGACAGTGAGCCAAATAATTTATCATCTGGAAATGATGATAATTCAAGTGTACTGCCACATAGGAGGAAACAAAAGTTGCGTTATCTGGCTGATATATTGCAGGCCGAAAAAAGTTCACAAAGTGGGACCCCAAGAATCAAACGTGCTTCATCCAGCGGAATGCACATTGTGTCTGACAAGTGTGGAGCAATTTTAGCCCCTCAGCATGCAGTAGATATCCCTGAAGTTGTTCAGAAAAGAAAAATTCCTCAAGTAGAAGACAGAATACCTGAAATTTCTGACTCCAAATCAGAAGGGGACGATTTGGAAAAATTGGATTTGCGACTTGGAACAAAGACTCGATGGTTCAAGACTAGGAAAAGGCAAATTCTCGATTCCAGTAAAAAGAAACGGCATATCCACATTGTTGATGGAACAATCACTGCACGAGAAGTGCCCAAGATCAGCAGTGTGGATTTGGTGGATTTGCACAAACATGCTGTTATTGGCGATACTAGTTTCTGTAAGTTGGCAGATATTCCTATGACGTTGGGACAAACAAGTAAAAATTTTAATAGTTTTCAATCTGGACAACATATAGAGAGAAATCCTTGTTTGTCCAATGAAAAGAGGCCAGAAGTTGAAGCTGATCAAACTACTTTCATGCCTCCAAGCAATATGAATACGGGAGAAGGCAATATCAATGGAAAAGTGGCATCAAGTCTCTCGCTCAACAATGTCATGGATGTTGAAAGAACTTCCAACCAGCAGACGTCATTCATACAGCAAAGGGGCATTCCGGTGAAGCACCCTTGGAGGAAAGTGTTACCATTGGATCTCAATGAGACATTTACCCCTACAATGGGAGAGGAATTATCTACTCTTTTTGGAAATGAGAGTTTTCCTATGCATGACACTTTGGTACTCCAAGTCCTCTTTACTGTTATCAGTTGTTCATTGTTTATGTTTTGTTATTTATTACATGCACTTCTCGTAGTCCACAAAATTGTTGAACATTATATCTGATTATGCCAAATATGCCATGAAAAGTTTTAGTCAGGCCCCAATATAAGAGCCAATCGTTAGTCCTGGAACTGAAAGCATGCTACAATAGTCTAAATATTAGTAACTACTCATGATGGCACCACTAAAACTTATCTTTTGCATGTTCTAGATGATGTATGTAAAAGCCACATTATATTGTCTGATAACTTGAATTTCCGTATCAGCTTCTTATGAAAAGTCTTTAAGGAGTTACTGATTGAGTGCTGCATGTTTGTCTGATTATGAGTTCACTTCAATGTAAATTGAGGCTATCTCAAGCTGTTGAGAGTTTTTTTTTTTTCAGTTTGTGCTTAATTTTATGAGATCAGGAGCTTGTATTGACAATTTGTTATTGCCGTTTAATCTATTTATTTTACTTTTATTTCTGGTAATCTCATTGTTTTGATTCAGTGTAATTAACTTGGTTTTTGTTGTTTTTCATATATATATATATATA
>CAIGRE010076670.1:0-12174 GCA_903798275.1 Fraxinus angustifolia subsp. syriaca
AGAGAGAGAGAGAGAGATTGATTGATTTTGAAAGCTCATATTTCATGATCCATCTCCATCATCTATGCAAGTTGCTCATAAATAGAATAAAATATAAATTTGGTAAGACTTGAGAGTGTGAGGTATGCAAGTTGTACATGGATAGAATAATATATAGATTTGGGAAGACTTAAGAGTGAGGTATGGGTGTTTGGGAAGTGTTTACAATTTATTTAAATTATAAATAGATTAAAACAAAGTAAATAAATGTATAATTCTTATAAATTTTAAAAAATATGTTAATAAAAATTGATTTGACAGGTCACATTTGGTTTATAAACATTAATCAAACAATGACTAAATAAATGTACAACTCCTCCAAGTTCTTGATTAGGTAGTTTAACATGGCTGAGAATTATGGGTGTGTTTGAGCCATAGCCTATATTTGACACCTATTTTTGGAGAAAAAATTGTTTCTGAATAGTGATTGATGGAAGAATGTGTGGTTAAAAAGTAATGAGAATTTTTGGGTTTATGTGTAATATTGTTTTATTGATAGAATATGTGGTTGATTTTTGAATAGTGATTGATGGAAGAATGTGTGGTTAAAAAGTAAGGAGAATTTTTAGGTTTATGTGTAATATTATTTTATTGATAGAATGTGTGGTTGAAATGAAGAAAGAGAAAAAGAATGAGAATGAGAACAGAAAAGAAAATTGGTGTCAAACATAAGTATATTATTTTGAAAAAAATGTATTCTGGAATAGTAAATTGATGGAGAATGTGTGACTGAAATAAGGAAAAATTATTGATGTAATTGAAAATATTATTTTATTGAAAAATGTATGGACGAAAATGAGGAAAAGAATGAGCACACAAATTTTAATGTGTACATATTTTTATTATAAAATTGAATTGAAAGAAAAGTTGATCAGAAAAAAAAAATGATTGATTGAAAAGTTGCTTCTGGTCCCAATTCATGAATGTTAACAATAATTGTCAAAGCGGCTAGAGATAAAATGGCATCCCTTCTTTGCTGCAGTATGGGCAATGCTTTTTTTATGCAAGTGATGCGAACCCACGGAGAAATAGTAGTTTTGAAATTCAAGACAAATTAGAACAAATTTAAAAAAAGTCAAGAATCAATATTTGAAAAAATCGATCCTATAAATTATTGAACTAAAGACTAAGACAATCGATAACAATATTTTGATCACATGATCACAAAATTTATGAACATTACTTTACAAAACGCCACAAGAATTTAATTCTACATAAATTCAAAATTAATTCAATGAAAAACGATAAGAAAGCAATATGTCTTGTAATATCTCTTAAATTGTATTTTTACAATGAATGTAATCAGTCATATTTATAAGAAATCCATAAAACCTACTTAAAAATGAAATTAAGTCTTAAAAATAAGAAAAAATATATCACAAAATAGAGTTTTAACTAAAATATAAGATTGCACAAATTTTGAAAAACCCGCGCCCAAAATTGTACTATGCAACCGCATTGTAAAAATCTATGAGGTCGCATAGACAAACTGAAGTCCTCATATGTGGTTTTGGTAAAGGGTCGCATGCCCTGAACAACTATGCGGTTGTTCCTCAGTTTCTTCGTTCATTGCTTGAATCAAATTACCCTACTTCGTTTCATCTCTAACGTCCAACATGAAACGTATCCTTTTGCTTGATGTGATCAATGTTTCGTCTACTGTGGTTTGAGCAAGTAGTCTCATTCTTCTTTGACCCACTTCGTTTGTGACCTAGTCTTGGGCCCTTCCTCAACGATTAATGGTTCCTTACCCGAACTTTCTCTCATATCATGGATCACATCAGTACGTATAAACATTATTCAACCTGTTATAATATCCTTTCTTTATTTTTCTTCATTATCCTCGTTGCGAGTAGATTAGCCAATTATTATTCACACCACATTCTAGAGTTTTCTTCATAGCTCGATACATGAAATAGTCAAGTTCTCTTAGAGCTCGAGATATAAAGAATAGTTAGGATCTAGTCACTTTTGAATTCTCTGAAAGTCTTGTGAAATTAACAATCGAATTTTTGTATTACCGATCGTATCTAAATCATGTTGAATTCATATTACTAGTTAATCGTCTAGTTATCATGGAGTTGTGAGATAAAAACAACTTATAGCTTATAATTTTCAACAATTTGTTGAATCAATTCTAAAATTTGAAATTTCCCATGAAAGAGTATCAAAATATCATTGATGCCCACATGAGGTTTAGATTTAATAGTACTACCCTACTAGTTATAAATGCAATAGCAATATTTCAATCATTGGTTAGCTCAACTATTTAATAAAGTCCTTTTCGACCCAATTGAAAGAAAAATAAAGTAAAAAATAGGGTATTCTAGCGATTATTAAGTGTACTATAAGGGAAGATTCTTGAATAAGTGATCCAAAATAATTTGGGAGGTCCCAAGGACTTGTCTATAATAGTGAAATGACTTCAAACTGTCATAAAATCTTGATCCTATGTGAAGGAAATGTTTATCCGTCAAATGTTTTTATATGACATGTGAGCTGTTATATATAGTACTAAAATGTGGTTGATGAAGAAAATGAATAATATTTTATATATGTTGGCCCACATATGTAAAGGCCACTTTTTCAATGTTCAAAGAATTAACATTATGTCCTCCATTAGAAGGATGCCTCATGCTTTGCATATCTAGAAGTTGAGAAAATAATTTTGTAATAGATTGGCGATAGGTTGAAGATATGAATATAAATAAATAAAAATATTTAATTTATATATATTATTTTGAGTTTCAAATGACGTAACTATATTTATATGATATCAGAACCCCCGATTTCAGTATCGGAGGAGCATGGGGAAACCCCTGAAATCCTTAGTTGCAAGAAAAGGAGCAATCTTGATTGTAACTAATATCATTGATTTAAATTTCATTGCGAAATATTTACGAAAAGTTACGTGTGTCGGACACTTGAAGAAAGAAAGAAAAAAAATTCTACCTAAGGAATTATAAATTCTTCTCACGTTTATACTGTAGACTATTAAACAAGTCTTTGTGTGAAAAAAATTCATCTAGTACGAGTACATGCACATAAAGTAGTTTTTTCTCATGATGAAGCATCAACTGTAAAAGGAACTAATTTGCTGAAATAGTCATATAGAGAGAATATATTTCAAGAAAATAAAAAATAAAATAAAAATTTCATTGTTAAGGTTTTATCAAGTTTTTCTTTTTCAATTCCATTTAGGATTGGACCAATTCTTGACAAATCGAACCAATATTGTTATTAACACGAGCGTAACCTACAAATCGAGCTCAAAATTTTGCCGTTATCATAATGCAAAGTCGTGTTGGCTTTGTATCAGCAATCGATGAGGATGTGATAGATTTTATGTTTTGTTGTCATTGACTAGACTTATTGATTTAGTACGCATAATAACATGCATTGAAACCGATAACTTTAACCAATCTAAAAATGTCTTTAAATTTTACTTATTTTCGATGTGAACTAGTGTTTTAAACTAGAAAAGTATCTTGTACATTCTTTGAATCTAATTATAATCCTAAACTACTGTTGAACTTTATGTCCAAGGCTATCCAAAATCCAAATGGGTCAAAAAGGCTAGAGTTAGATTAGAAATCTAAGTTGAAAGTGTATATCAATTAGGTTTTTTCTTGTAGTATAATAATTCACTTCCCACGTTTTTTGTGAAACTAAAAAAAAAAATCGTGCTACATAAATATCAATGTTGACATGAAATTTGACTTAATGTCACGTGACAATTTATTATTGGACGGTTTAAAATAAAGTCAGTCTTTTCATTTAATTATTTACCATCACATGCAATTATGTTAAGTTTTCTGTCAAATCCTTTTAGTAAAGTAGCTTTATCCAACTAAAAAAGTTCGAGGATAAGAATTTGTGTCAAATCTCGAGTCTTTCTGATTCAATCTCTTGAGCTGGCAAGGATTTCGTTCCCATATGCCGTTCTCATCCAATCTAACCTACCAAGAAAATGTGGCAAAGTTGTTCTTTTCATTTTTGGACCAGAGAGAAAAAAAATTAAAAAAAAAAAACTGTTCGGTCACATTAAAATTTTCATTTTCATCCATCTACTCATTTTCAATCACAAATTCTTCAATAAAATAATATTTTTCATCACATCAATAATTTTTCCTTCTTATTCAACCACATATTTCATATCACATCAACCAAAAAAATGCATTCTTTTGAAAATAATGTGTATCAAACAGGGGTAAGTATAGTTGGACGGACTAATTTAGAAGTGAATAATCTTATAGTCTCACTGGGATTGCAACTCTAGATGTCGCTAAATGAAATGTGAAATTAAATGAGTTATTCAATTCCACTTATCATTTAATGTAGTATCAACGTAACATAAACTGAGATTACAATCCCAATGAGATTAAATAACATCACTCTTTAAAAATTTACCTTTTGAAAATTATAAAGACCCAAAAGTTAAGTAGATAGTTAGCCATTCATTTATGTAAATCTTGGGGTCGTAAAAAAAAAAAAAAAAGAATTAAATCCATACTTGAAAAGGCGTGATCAAGATATAAATATTTTCTCTGTTAATAGTGCTATTTGTAGCAATTTATGTGGCTGCCAAGTTAAGTAGATAGTTTTTTTTTTGACTTGATTTGGTGTGAAGGCGATTCTAATTTTCGAGACTTAAATCGAATTGTTTTTAAAACAATTTATTTCAATTTAGAGCGGAAACGTAAAAGGATCCATGTGGACCCATCAATAAATTTATTCAAATATTTTAATCTGAAATGTGTAGAGATAAGCATTATTAAATGCTAATGACTAGTCAAATTTGTCCAACATTTGAGTAAAAGGAAGAGTAGACAACACATAAATGAAAAATAAAGGACAATGTTTTTGTCATTTATTAAAAAAATGGTTTTTGCACATGTCACGCGTACATGAATATACGACTAACTCGTGCATAATAATAAAAGCCTAGTCCCTTTCCATTGATGACATTTCTTGTACGTCGAACTTGAGAATTAACTGACAAATTTTATTGCATCATTATCTTTCAGTTCTATTGAGTCTTGTCCTATCAAACATACCAAACGAATCCTAAAATTTCATAAAGAGAGCCCTCGAATTCGAAGTAAATTCTTTTTGCTTGATTTTTGAAATAGAGAGTACAAGATCAAAGGGGGAGAGGAAATGGCATGAAATTTTTTTGAACTTCTTTAGAAGTGTGATCGATTTGGTCAAGCATAAAGGCCAAATCAAAATTTAAGTTAATTTTCAAAAATAATAAAGAAAAGAAAAGGGAAAATGAAAAGGCTCTAGTAGGCCAGACCACATTGCCTGACTAGCCCACTTGACATGGCCTACCTATCCAAACTATTCAGTCCATGACAGATTCTGTTTTGGGCCAAGTTCGATTGTCTTTAGATGGGCTCCAAAAGGACATCTAGGCCCAGTTTAGTTCACGCATCCTGCCCCTTGTGTCTCGATTATAAGGGCAAATTAGGCCCATTTGTTTGCAACATTCTCCATGGAAGCGAAAACCATTGTTGCAGAAACAGTCATTGCACACAGCAAAATGCATGTTAATTCTATCTTATTTACCCTCATAACTATATAAAATCAAACAAAATACTCTCGATCCTATCTTATCTACCCTCAGAACTAAGTCTGCAGACTGCAATTCACAAAACTTCAGGCACAACATGAACATCCAATTAAGTTCACTTGCTTAATTGAGTGCACAACATCTAATTTACTTTAAATCAATAGCTTGTGTCTAACCTTTAAACACCATTCAATTACTGAATTAAGCTCACCTATGACCTCTCCTCAACCTCATGCAAGCAAGTGCTTCCAATTAACTCCATGCTCTAGCGGCTTCTGAGTTCTTCTTCAGTTGACGTCGCCTCGATTTCTTCTTCTTCTTCTACTTCACCAATCACATTTCAGTAAGTTCACGGTACACTCCTGCCAAAAATCAATTGTTTGTGTTGCCGCTTCTACTGCCCGCCGATGGTGTCGACTGAAGGAAGGCGGCGTCGTGTCAATGGCTCAAATAAACGATAGTGAGAGGCTGATGAATGGCCGTGCACTGCCTTCGTCGGTTCGCAACACCAATTAAAACTGTGCACTGCCTTCGTCCATTTGTGGTCTGTAGTCAATTGGGAGATTTTGAATTTTTGTTTCAGTTTAGGAAGTAATTAATACGAGGTTTACGTGATGTTTAATTAACTTAAGGTATTAATCAAAATGGGTTACTTTTTAGAGCATTGGACCTAAGTTTCCCAAAAACTAATTAATTTGATTAATACCTTATTAACTAATTAAAACGTTTAATAACGTAATAAATACGTTAAAAACCCTCCAACACCCCTGCCCCAAACCCTCTGCACACGCACAGAGTAACCCCCGAAACCTTCCAAACCCCTGAACATGCGCACACTGAGAAATATATAGCCAATTCATGGCTACGAGAGAGAGAGAGAGAGAGAGAGAGAGAATATTAAACAATGCAAACGATGATGAAAAGGTAAGCTTTCATTTAGCAAATATATTCAGTTTTCACACGTCGTTTTAGACATTGGTGATTTGGGTTGGTTTTCATTTGACTTTATTTGTATTTGTTGGAGGATTTATTCATGATATGGTCCAAGTTTATGGGTCCAATTCAGATGTTAGAGTTCTTTCTTCGTATGAATGCATTAGAAAACTTTCTTTGGATTGTGAAATGAGCAGTGTATAATTTCCATAGTTTTCAATTTTCTTCTCCCACCCTTGCTTAAACTTTCTAGATTTGAAACTTGCAAATCTCTAGGTTTCATAGTTTAATTGACGTGGACGGTGATGGAAGAATCAATAAATATGATTTCCTCTCTTGTTTAAAAAGACATCCATCGCTTATGGCACTTTTTCACCATGGTTATGGCACAAAGGTTTGTCAATAGCTGATCATATATAGGTTAGTAGAGGAGGTGTTGTAGTGGATGGATGATGGATTGACGTATAAACATTATATTGATATTGTATGTCATTTTTTTTTTTTTAAAAAGTGTCACTTAATTTTAAAAAGTGACATCTTTTATTAATAAAAAGGTGACATTGTGTCACTTAATTTTATACAGAATTTTTTACTTTTTTTTTTTTTTCAATTTTCTGTCACTTTGTTTTAAATTTCTATCACATTTTTTTAGTGACAAACATAACTTTTTAATAAAAGTGATACTTAACTTAAAAAAAAAGTGGTATATTGTCATTTTTTTTATATATATATATAAAAAGAGCGACACTGTGTCACTTTTTACACTTAATTTTACACAATTTTTTTACACTTAATTTTACACAGTATATTTACTTTAAAAATACTTTTTATATGATTTTCCAAAATACCTTTAGTTTTGAGACTATATTTGTAAGTTGCCCCAATTATAATGGGGAAAATTAGGCCCACCATTGTAACTGCCCTTCTAAAGAAAAACCCACTTTTCATGAAAATATTTTTACAGTTGTGCTACATATATATCACAACTTACAAATTTATTTATCAAAAGAAGACATGGCGAGATTTCACTAAATCAAAATCTCACAAACCCAAAAAATAAAAATAAAAAAAATCCCCAATTTCTTTTTTTTTCGTTAACCCATATTACATGAGCACAATTGTTTAAATGGTGAAAAGATTTTGATAGCTTTAATTTTGATTTATTGTCACCTCATCAATCTATAAAAAAAAAATCGTAAATGATAGTATACAATGTTCGATTGCAATTCTTAAGTGTACGAGATCGTTGTACAAGTAATAAGATTTATAAGTTAATAGGTTTTTATTAAATTCAGAGTATAGTAACATCAAAAGAGAATTGCGTTTAGTTATTTATACTAATTTCTACTTTAAGAAAGCAAGTAAATATGATGTTTTATCTATGCGAATGCTTGTTTTGGATTCATGTATCTCCTCTATTTCCATCTATTTCAGTTCCTAATAATTAATCTATTCAATTCATACATTTTATATAATCGATAAAGCTAATATGTTAAATGTTCTTTTCCAATATACATCAACCTATGATTTACACGAGATGATTCTATTCATAGTCTGAATTCATATGAAAGTCATGCATTTAGTTTAGATTATCAATAATAATGCATGTATGAAAGAGATTATTCCTAATTCTAATTATAAATTTTGATTTTACCAAGTTCTAGACTAATTGTGAGTGTTTTTACACTACAAAAAGCAACTATTGATGGCCAAACAACCAAATAGTACAATGAGTTTGTAAAATCAATCAAACAACACAAAAACTTTCTAAATTAACGCCTTGAGTTGATATAAATGAAAATAAGGTTCAACCACTCATGTAATACAATTGAAAAATTAGAATAACATGTTTAGAATTAAGGCTGAGTTTGGTCCAGGTTAAAATCTGATTTTAATCCAAATCAAAGTCAAATAATCAAAATTAACTACATCTTTCATGAGTCCCACAACTTTTAAACCACACATTTCAAAAATTTCTATCACAATCTTTTAAAAATCTAATTTTATTCCCCACTAAACATCCTCTAAATTACAAAAGAAAAATTTAAAAATCATCACCCCGAAAAGAAGAAATAATGAAAAATTAGGAATTTTCTATGCTCTTGATGTGAATCTTGAATCCAGATGAATAATCTTCAATATGTTATGCAATTCCCCTTGATTTTACGTTGTTAGACTTGTTCTTTGCTTCCAAAATTGATTAGAATCTATGAATTTTTCAATGTCTAAAGAGGTTCATAACATTTTCGACTACTTACAGGTTATAAAAGATGCAAAGATATTATACCAAAATTTGCCGAAACAAGAATAATGAAAGAAAATCTTTTCCAGCCTGAAAGCTATGCGTACACATAGTATAAGTTGATTGTACGCATAGTAGAATGATTTTAACTTTAGTCGACCTAAAATGGGATCTCGCGTACTCATGGATTGTGGGCCTATGCGTGCTTACTCATAGCTTCATATTTTTGGGGCCAATTGTACAAATTGGTTCTTGAACTTTTTGCAATGCATTTTTTTTTTATCCCTTTTCACTTGTGATTTCCGTCCCTTTAGTTTCCAATTTTGCCTCCAATTGAGTTTGTAGGACCTTCACTTCATGTTATGTTTCGACGCGACTATTGGAAAGTTTCAATTTAGTCCCCATAGTTTTAATTTCATCATTTTTTTTTTCTATTTTAGCTTGTTTTCTCCAATTTTTCATCAAATCATAAGTTTTACCTATTAGACAATATAACAAAAATTAGGCTATTTTTCATTAAGAGAATTACAAAATATCATTATTTAAAGCCCCGAATAAGTTATAAAATACACTTATTAAACTCAAACTTTAACATTTGATTGTTCTCAAATAAAACCATAACCTAACTTGAACAAACACACAAGCATGCAAAAAATATTTAGCTAGATAACCTAACATTTTATCTTAGAATTAAAGTCATAATATTAAATCGAAGTACATGTTCAAGATCACAATACAAAAATCAAAGTCTACATTTTCATTGCAAAGTCGACATTTATGTGTAAATAATTAATCACAACATCATGAATTCATAAGTTGTTCCATTACCAACCCTTAATAGTTAAATATATTCTTATCATCACTTGTGAGATTCACACACTCACAAATTTGTTATTTTCACTCTTTTTAAGTGTTTGATCTAAGGTTGATTTTTATGTTGTTCTCACCTTTATAGTTTACGTAAGTCTCACAAATTGCAGTATAACATATCAATAAACAAGGATTTTCCTTTAATTTCAATAGTTTCAATCTCCATAACTTAACTAGGCTCCGTTATCAAAAGTCAAATTTTCTTAAATAAGTATTTGGGACATAAGCAAGACATTTGGTGCGTCTCATTTTTCACGTAGCTGCTTTTTTTGATTTTGTATATTTTTTCTCAACTCTCTTCTCGTTAACACTTTTTTTTTCTTTATTTGCAATATTCTCTCCGTTAAACTTTCTAAATAATTCACGTAAAAAAATTTAGGTCAATGACTCCCAAATCAGTATACTTTAGGGCAACATATTTTAACATCCTTACATGGTTAATAACTCGAGTCATAAATGCAACAAAGATAAATTTTCAAATAATTTTTTTTATGCCTTGATTAGTGCAATGTCCATCATCAAACACATAGCTAAGTAATCTGACTTCTAAGTTGAAACTTTTACCCAATTTCATCATATTGACCTTAGACAATCCACACAAAATTTTGAATTTCACACATGAAAACTTCATTTATCTTAACATCTTCCTATAACGGCGAACTCTCCCCAAACTAATATAAATTTGGTCTAATGATATAAAATATTGTGTATTTGGGTTTAACATCTATGATCCATTATTTTAACACATCCAATTATGAAATCAACTCATTCAAACACAATACTTAATTTAATTCACGTGTTCAACATATATTATCTTCACATGGAAAAACAAAAATTAACCTAAACATGCAATCTATTCACTATTCATAGATTAATTCTTAAATCAATATATTTCTCATTGTTAGCCAATCCAGCTAATTCACACAAGCAGACAAAAAAGAATTTTTTTTAATTTCTTTTTTTAAAAACTAAATAATCATAATAATAAGAATAATTTTTTTTTTTTTCTTTTTTGTGTGCTTTAGTGAATTAGTCGGTCAAGCTGATAATGATGAATATATCGAATTATGAATTGATATATGAATAGTGAATATACTTTATGTTTAGGTTATTTTTTGCTTTTTCATGTAAAGTTGATATATATTGATCACGTGAATTAAGTTAAGCAATGAGTTGACTTCATAGTTTGGTAGGATTTCATCGTTGTAGAAAGATGTTGAGATAGATGGAGTTTCATGTGTGAAATTAAAAATCTTTTGTGGATTGTTTAAGATCAATTGATGAAATTTGGCGAAAGTCACAAGTTATTAGTCGGCTTACTTGAATAGATGTTTGATGATGGACATTACACTAATCAATGACTAAAAATATATTTTATTTGAAAATTTCTCTTCGTAGCCTTTATGACTCGAATTATTAATGACTTGTTCGCAATAGCTTAAAATCCATTTAAAATTGAAAATATAACCATTATTGGGTCTCACTCGTTTAATAAAAGTTAATAATAACGGCTAATTTTTTAATTTTAATCCACTTTTAATCTCTACCGAACACACCCTAAGTTTGTAAGGGTATTAAAACTCGTTGCACTAAAGTATACTGACTCAGGAGTTGTCGACTTAAAACTTATTACATGAGTGATTTGAAAAACTTAAAAGAGGGAATGCTGCAAATAAAGAAAAAAAGTGCTAAAAAGAAGAAAATTGAGAAAATAATATAAAAAATAATAAAAAAAAGTTTATGAAACAGAAGACGCACCAAAGTGCCTTTGTTATGTTTCAAACACATATTAAGGGAAATTTGACTTTTGATAAGGAATTATTAGCCAGTTAATTCCTGGAGATTGAAACGATCAAAATTAAAGAAGAATCTTATTTATTGACACGTTGAACTGCAAAAGGTAATATTTACCTAAATTAGAGAGGTGAAGATGGCATAAAGATTTTCAATTTTTATTTTTTATATATCTTAAAACAATAAAAGTACACAAAAACACATAAAAACAAAAGAAAACTCATATTTTTCACCCCTAAATTATAAAATCACAATTGGAAAATCATCATCCAAAAAGAAAAAATAATGAAGTCACGTTCTTGATGTGAATCTTGAATCATGATGAAGAATCTTTAATATCCTATACAATTCTCCTTGATTCTGCGTTGTTAGACTTGTTCTTCACCTCCAAAATTGATTAGAATTTATCAATATTTTTAGGTCTAAAGAGGTTCATAACGTTTTCGACTACCTATAGGTTATAAAGGATACAAAGATATCATATCAAAATTTGCCGAAACAAGAAAAATGAAAGAAAATCTTTCCTAGTCGAAAAGCTATTTGTAAGCATAGTATAATTTGAGTGTACACATAGTAGAATGATTTTAGCTTCAATCAACCTAAAATGGGATCTCACGTACACATGGACGGCAGACCTATGCGTACGCATAACTTCATATTTATGGGGCCAATTGTACAAACTGGTTTTTGAACTTTTCGCAATGCATTTTTTTTTTTTTTT
>CAIGRE010076744.1:0-11844 GCA_903798275.1 Fraxinus angustifolia subsp. syriaca
TTTTTTTTTTTGGGTGTGGGGGTCTGGCCCCCACGCCCCTCCGCCCCTGGTCACACCTGCAACTCTTTGTCGTGGCCTAGCAATTTAATGAAATTAAGCAAAATGATGATCAGTTTATTACGTGTCCTATAAATATGGAAAAAATCTATAATTGGGTATGCTATTATAGATACAGTTCCTCGTTTATGGAAATTCAGCAAGAATGATCTTGAACATAAAAAAAAAAAATAGGATAACTCTTGCTAACTTGAGAGCTATTCAAAAATTGAAAAGAACAATAGAAGTCGTGACAACTGTAATGGTGGCTCCAAAGTTTTGACGAGAAAGTAAGTAGCTGCAAATACATGGCACATGAAGAAGCAAAATGCAAAGACAAGGTTGTGGGTATGCTATCTGAAATTAACCTCCTTTAAGTGATCTATCCTGGTGTACTGATTTTGGTGTGACCATGCATGTTTATAGAAACAAGTCTATTCTTTGATTATACACCTAAGGAACTAGGTAGTGTCATCTACACGGGAAATGAGCAACTGTTGCAGTCAAAGGGATGAAAATGATTTTGGTTAATTATTTTACTTATATTGATGGTTATTGTAGGTTTTATTATGTTTACCTTTTCAGTTCAAAGTATGATGCTTTGAACAAATTTGAAGCGTGCAGGTGAATTATGTGTCACAACATGGTAAGAACTAATAGAGCCGGTGAATATTATGATATTGTATTGTGTGACAATTGTGGAATTCATCATGAATGTTCCGAACCTTATATTTCACAGCAAAATGATGCTGCCGAAAGAAAAAGTAGATAATCATTGATTCAGCTGAAATATTTAATGCTCACGGTAGCATTATGTTATGCCGCTCTCATGGCATATACCTATTAAGAAAATTTGTCAATGTGACTGTACAACAGCTAGTACACCTTTTGATATGTCACTACATTGGTGTCCGATGAGAATAATAATATTGGCTTGGATATTTAATACATTGAATAGCTTGTATTACCTAATATTACTAGATCTTCAAATATCTTAAAGCACTGCCATAATTTTTAGCTAGTGGTCCTAGAGTCATGATGTGAACTGTTGATGTATGCTTGATCAAAACACCCCAACTGTCTCTGTCATTTCAAGTCCTTGAATTCACCATTTTCTGTTTGCACTTTTATCATAATTATGGTAATTGTGTAGCAAGTTTTCTCAAAACCACGGGAGCATGGAAAAGATGTTGAATTGCAGTGGGTAAATGGTTGTATTCTAGTAATTTTCTTGTACTTGGACTGTGATTGCTTCAAAGTGTTGTGGCTAGGTCAAATAAGCATTCACATAAGAAATCTATATAAATTTATTAACTTTTTGGAAATTGTTGCTCCATTCAATATGAATTTTGTACGATTCTCCAAATATTCAGATGGGATCACTCTGAATATTGACACAGAAATACTGTTTCTGCCTAGCTCATTATATCATTTTTTATTACTTTTCATGCAATGCAATATGCATCAAAGGGAGCTTTCTCTTTCTTACAGGAAAAAAGGAATTCTCTTATACAGAGAGGAGATCTTCGAGTAAAACAAACATGAGCTGTTTTGGCTGTTGTGAAGAAGATGATATTGGTAAACACGCTGATGGTGGAGGCCAGTATATGATGAAAAATGCAGTTGGTAAGTCTGCAAACCCTGTATTTAGGCATTCACGTAAAGAGCACAAAGACATGACAATCAATTTTCTCTGCATTAACTTAAATTATTTTGTTTGTGTTGCTCTTTCTATTAGAATGAATGATCTGACTTTGCCCCCTATCAATCTGCATTCTATCTGGTTTATTTGCCTGGTTGATTCATGCTTGCTGTTTGAAAATTAGAGCTTGTCCTTTATATATTATATATAATTTTTTTTCCTTCCATTTCACGCATGTGTTATTGTTTGTCCTGTTGGATCCTCAACCAGTACGTTTTTCTATTGAAAAAGGAAAGAACAGGGATAAATTGATAGAATACGGGACGAATAATCGTAATGCTACTATTCAACTACAGTATCTTGCCTGCTCCTTCTGTACACCCCTCTCCAAACTATTTTAACGTTGCATGGTTGTGACTTGTGATGTAGGAACAAAGTGTCTAAAAATTGATAGATTACGGGATGGATAATTGCAGTGCCACCATTCACTCATATAGTACCAATGCTACTTTCATGCTAGAATAGTTAACTAGGACTTATAACGTCAGAACTATTTTCAATATTGTTTGGGAGTTGGTTAATCTCTATACATCTGTTTTCTGGGGACAAAGGGCCTAGGTTAAACACTTCATTCTTGCAAAACATTGTTTATTAATCTGTTCTACATTGCTAAACTTAGGAGTATTGAATTTTACTTTATGTTTAATATGATTTAATTCTCCAATCAAATCAAGTGTTCAGCTAAGATGGGGTGATTTATGCACCGTTAGAGGTGTCTAATTTAATCCACCCACCATGAAATATGTGCACTCACTACTTAGCCCCTGTTTGGTGGCCAATTTTTTTTTTTTTTGGGAAAAATATTGTTTTGAATAGTGAATTTTTGGAGAATGTGTGGTTAAAAAATAGGGAAAAGTTTTGGGCGTGTGGATGCGTGGTTGAAAATGAGTATGTAGAAAAAAGAGTTTTGAAAGAATGGAAGGCAAACAAGGGCATATTGTGCGATCTTTCTGACTTTTCTATTCTTTTTTTTCTTTCCTGTTTCATGTTATCAGATTCACTTTGTTTTTATCTTTAGTGACAAGACGAAGTTTAAACTAAGTTGAGTAATTCCTCCAGGAAATGAAGGAAATTATCATACAGCAGATGCTGCACTGAAAGCTCAAGCTGTTAATGTCCAGCCTATTGCAGTTCCGTCAATTCCCGGGGATGAATTGAAAGAAATTACAGATAACTTTGGCTCTGATTCTTTAATTGGGGAAGGCTCATATGGACGAGTATATTATGGAATCCTTAAGAATGGTCGGGCTGCTGCAATAAAGAAGTTGGATGCAAGCAAGCAACCAGATGACGAATTCTTAGCCCAGGTTTCATTTGAATATTGTAACTTATCCAGTCCTACGAGGAATCAGGAGTTCATCGTTAAGTATATCCAACAAATTGTTTTCGAACATGCAGGTTTCTATGGTGTCGAGGCTTAAGCATGAAAATTTTGTTGAATTACTTGGTTATTGTGTTGATGGAAATCAGCGCGTTCTTGCATACGAATTTGCATCTAATGGTTCTCTTCACGATATTCTTCATGGTATGTTACCACCTCCCTGCCACAATATTTTTATGTTCCTCGTCTGCTTCCCCTGCCTTTGTACTAAGTGGAATGCCCGAGTTTGTGTCTGGTCTGACCTTTTATTGTTGTTCTGTTTGCTGATTCATACTAATAGCTTGAGGAGAAATTTCAATTTTCAATCTTCACTTGTCATCTTTCAGGAAGGAAAGGTGTTAAAGGAGCACAACCTGGTCCTGTTCTTTCATGGGCACAGCGTGTAAAGATTGCAGTAGGTGCTGCTAAGGGACTTGAATATTTGCATGAAAAAGCAGATCCTCACATCATCCACCGCGATGTTAAGTCCAGCAATGTCTTAATTTTTGATGATGACGCTGCTAAAATTGCTGACTTTGATTTGTCAAATCAAGCTCCTGATATGGCAGCACGTCTTCACTCAACTCGTGTTCTTGGAACATTTGGTTATCATGCTCCTGAGTAAGATACTTTTGGAACGCTATATACATTTTTCTCCCTTCTCTCCCATTTTAAAATATTGAGTGAAATATTATTTATATACTCTAACAACGCTCTCTATTTTGGCTCTTCATTTTCCTTTTCTAAAGAAACATTATTGATTTCTCCTCATCTTTTATTTTTTTATATGTCAAATGGCTAATCAGTTCAAATATGATTTTAATTAAGGAGTAATGAAATCTGTAGCTTATTAAATGCAATCATCAAGTAAGAATAGAGCCAAACTCGATCTCTTTTTAAAAAAAGTTAAAATAGAGATTCTCTTAGAGCTTATTTTCAAGCATTGACTCTCAAAAATACAGAACATCTTGTATTTAGAGAATGAATTTAGGAATAAAAGTTAGATAACATAAAATGGTCCATATTTTGAGTTTCTTGGAGATGCTCTTGTATACATTTTCTCCCCTCTCCCCTTTGGAACTCTAAAGTCAAGGTTATAGATCATACGTACCACTTAAAATGAGTTAATCGGCTCACTATATTATGGTTATTGAAGCTTGAATAAGCCATTGGATTCAAATACTAATCCGTTCCTAGTCTTTCTGGCAACCAGGATCGTTGAATGAGATTTTGATAAAACTTTCATTATGAAGTTTTTAGTTATCATGAATTCTATTTCATTTTGTACAGTCATCAGAACACTTTATACTTATTTGTTAGTTATCTAAAGTCCAACTTCAGAGTTTCAGTTATCTGAATCCTTCGTTCATTTGGACCTCATTTTTCATATTGACACAAACAATGTTATGGTGCTTTGTTATTTACTGGTGCTTTTTGTACCTTGTTTGGCAGATATGCAATGACTGGACAGCTGAACTCAAAAAGTGACGTCTACAGCTTTGGTGTTGTCCTTCTAGAGCTTCTTACAGGACGTAAGCCCGTTGATCATACATTACCTCGTGGGCAGCAAAGTCTAGTTACATGGGTATTAAGCTTCTCCCAATTTCCCTTCTAACATCTGTGGTTTATTTCACATCTCATTATATTTGAAATAAAAGTCGAATTCCTTTGTGCTTTACTTGTTTATTCAAATTTTCTGCCCGTAATTTAGGCTACGCCAAAGCTGAGTGAAGACAAGGTCAGGCAATGTGTTGATGGAAGACTGGGAAAAGAATACCCTCCTAAAGCAGTTGCTAAGGTATTATCAAGTTTCCAATGGAAAGGAAAAGATTTATATCCTTTTGTTAAAGAAGAATGATACCGATTCGATAGAAAGAGATTACACAGTGTTTGCCGGCTATATTTCACTTTTCCTTGCTCATTCTCAATATTTTAATGCAGATGGCTGCTGTCGCTGCCTTGTGCGTACAATATGAAGCTGATTTCCGGCCAAACATGAGCATCGTAGTCAAAGCCCTCCAGCCACTTTTAAATGCTCGGCCAGGACCAGCTGGTGAAACTGGCCAGACATGAGAGTTGCAGCCAAGCTACTGATTGTGCTGCTTGGGCAGGATGAGTTGCTGAGTAGAGGCATACGATAATCTCACTTTCTTCTCCATGTCTAAATTAATCAGTAATTTTATTAGATTGAAGTGCATTAAGATGCTTCAGTCAATTTATTCGATCATTCATAATGTATACTATGATTGTGTCGATCAAGAATCAAGAGGTCCGTGGGAAATGACATTCATATTTCTTTGCGAGTGAATATTTAATGAGTTGAGTAAAATTTCAACAAAATGAATATGGATATTGATGGGCATCTTCCCACCCCGAAGAATAGAATCCAACCTCGCTTTTTTTTTTTTTTTTTTAGGTTGAAATGGTCGGTAACTATCTATTGAAAAGTCTTAAAACTTCAATATGATGTATGACAGTAGAAGAGTAATTTTAATTGATACGTAGAACTATTTTGCGGAGTGTAGGCTCAACCTTTCATTAGCAATTTGATTGAAATTCACTTGACCTACTAAAAAAAAAACATACCAAGATACGTGACCACGATTTTCCAGTAAGCATGGTAGTCCTTCAATCCTTTCATTCTATTTCTGACACTTAGAATTTAAGTTACTTCTTATTCACATATTTTGAGAGATCTACTCATTTATAGTTTAAATCATCTATAAACACTCTTTAAATATGCGTAACCAAAAATTTAGGAACTTGCTCCATATGCAAAACAATAGGCGATTAAAAAAATTTCAGGGCAATTTGCATAAAATTGCAGTGGCTAGAGGAATTAAGTGGACCACTGAAAACAAGACAAATTACTTCATATGTAGATGTCAGATCGACAGTATTAATTAAAGTTCGTCAAACAAATTTTAACATAAAAACGTTGGGTTTGAACAAACTTTCATTTCGAAATATATCAAAAAAATTCTCTAAAATGATCGCAAAATGTTAAAATATTATCTCTTCATCCTTTTCCAAACAACATAATTATATCCTATATTTGGAAAAATTAAATATTCAATTTAAATTCATCTTATATAGCCCTCCCATTTTTTTCATAATGTATTTTTCTCTATTTTTTCAACCACACATTTTTCAATAAAATAATATTACATGCAAACCCAAATATTTTTCTTATTTTTTAATCATGTATTATCAATCAATTTAATATTTCAAAATGTATTCTTACAATAAAATGAAGCTCAAACATGCTCACAAACAATTGTCTATTTGATCATAAAATTGGGTAAAATTGATCAAAATATTGGTTATTCTATTATCTAAGGAGAGCGAATGAGATTTACGTTAATGTTTGTCTGTGCAAACGAATAAATGGGAGTACTTAGGGTGTGTTTGAGTTACATTATTTTGGAAGAATGTATTTTGGAATAGTAGATTGATGGAAAATGTGTAATTGAAAATAAGAAAAAGTTATTGATGTGATGAAAAATATTATTTTATTGAAAAATGTGTGATTAAAAATGAGTTAAAGAATGAAAATGAAAATTTTAAAGTGTACCAAATAGGAGCTTAATACAATTTATTAGATCATTATGTTGAAGTGAAATTGAACTGATTGATCCTTCGTAAAAAAAAAAATATGGGAAAATAAATAAATTGAGCTTTTAAACCTTTGAGTTGGATTTTCAACATTCTTTAGGGCCATTTGATTCTCATTATTGTAGAACTAGAATGAAAAATATAGTAGTTATTGGACTCAATACAAGATATAGAAATTCAAAATTGAGGATTTGACGTGATTGATAACGATAATATTTTTTATTTTCATGAATGAAAAATGAGAAACAAACCGTAGCTTAATCTAAGAATTTTTAAAATTTACGGATAAATGCATTGTTTGAAAAATGGGGGCTAGAAGTGGCAAAAACCTATTCAT
This sequence comes from Fraxinus angustifolia subsp. syriaca, assembly GCA_903798275.1. Lineage (NCBI taxonomy): Eukaryota > Viridiplantae > Streptophyta > Magnoliopsida > Lamiales > Oleaceae > Fraxinus > Fraxinus angustifolia. Next base: position 7,051 of record CAIGRE010076744.1, read on the forward strand.
CACTCGTCGATTTTCCCCGCCCTCCGAGTGGGATTGAAACTCACATGAAATGCTGAATAGGAAGGATGAGGAACCGAGGGTTTTGGCGAAGCAATCTTTACCTGCTCGCTGGCGCCTTCAAACAATTCCAATCGCCAAGAAATGCTGATGTTCGAGATCGATTAACGTTATTCAAGAGAACACTCAGCTCATATTCCACCGCCACTCAAACTTCAGAATTTCAACCCCAACTTTCTATTGATTTAATCAACATTATGGAACACAAATTATCCGCTATTCAACACAGGAATGCTTATCTTCAGGGCATTGTCAATCAGGTAATCCAAAGCAATTAGTTTCTTCTCTGTCTTCCCTGTCATTTGGTGTTGTACATAACGTGTTTGTTAAAATACCTCTTTGATCTGTACTATTCTCTCTCTCATGTTGTTTTTCATTGAAGACAGCCGGATGCCTTGCCTGAAGAATATTCGAGGGCCAACAAGGAGCTACGGAGGCTCGGAGATTCAATGGATCTTATAACGGAGTTGAGGACCAAACAGAAGGTAGTAGATTCATTGTGTAATATGAAGCTAGTTTAGCCAAGTTTAAGAAATTTACTTACAGTTAACTTCATTTATTTCGTTGTAAGTGGTATAATTTTTTGGATTTTGCTACTTGTACATTAACTTTTACCACCTTCTTGACAGAAAAATGTGTGGCAAAAATATATTGGATGAAAAGACATTTTAAAAAAAAAAAAAAANAAAAAAAACTGTCAAATGACATGATTCTGTCAAAAAAGCTGTCAAATAGAATGTACACCAAGCATGATGGTAATTTTTTTTATATATATTTGGATAAATTGTATCTATAAGTAATTATGTATTTTGATAATAAGTGAAGTTAAAATGTCAAATGGCCATGCTCATTCATTCTATTGTAATGTGTTGTGGTGTAAATGTGGATGCTGTTTAATTTGATGTCCAATTTATGGCAGGAAATTGAGGGGCTCAAGCAAGTGATAGCTGAAAGCCAAGACGATAAAGACATGCACGAAATGGCTTCTGAAGAACTTGAACATGCATTGGAAGAAGAGAAGCGGCTGCAGTATCTTTTGCTCAAGTCATTGCTACCTAAGGATGATGCAGATGAGCGCGACTGCATTTTGGAAGTGAGAGCAGGTATGAAATGCAAATGGAGCTCAATGTCCAACTACTTGAGGCATACTTTTGCAGGTTCATTTTAAGCCTGAAAATATTTGCTCACCATTGATATAATTTATTTTAGGAACTGGGGGAGATGAGGCTTCTTTGTTCGCAATGGACATATTCAAAATGTACGTGGCTAGTACTATATTGGATATACATTAACAGTCAATTGCTTTTTTTAATTTTCTGACCTTTTATCTTCAAATTATACATCAGGTACGAAAAATACTCATCGAGAAAAGGTTGGAAATTTGAAGTCCTGGATTTGGCAGAATCTGACCTTAAAGGTTACAAGGTTTGTCGAGCAACTTTTGTAATATAAGTCTTTAAACAGATGGTCTCTATCATGCCATTTTAATGGTTGCAATTTGGAATTATTGATTATCATCTGCATCAGATACTTTTTTCCCATTTTATCTTTGCCTTTACATTCAGTTCTGAGAATGTACATTTTCTTGTTAGGAAGCTAGTGCAGCAATCTCTGGAGCTGGTGTTTATGGGAAATTGAAATTCGAGAGCGGAATTCACAGAGTGCAGGTTTTTATATCTCGTATAATATTCGGATATTGCTTTCTGTTGTTCTGCAAAAATTTTGGATATGCTTTTGCAGCGAGTTCCTGTGACCGAGAAATCTGGACGAGTTCACACTAGTGCTGTGTCTGTTGCTATTCTCCCTCAGGCGGATCAGGTGGAGATTCCTTGAATCTGATGTTCTTAATTTGATTATTGTGAAAGTTTATAAAAGGAAAACAAGAAACCAACAGAGTGAATCGCCTTTTTGTTTTATATATATATTCTATTTCCTTTTTGCAATCTTTTGAGGTTGAATCCGAAATTACAAGAACTACGTAATTGTGGTTTTTTTATGATTCTATAGGTTGATGTGCAATTGAGGAATGAAGATTTGAGAATCGATACATATAGATCAGGCGGTTCAGGCGGTCAGCATGCAAATACCACAAATAGTGCTGTTAGGATTACTCATGTACCATCTGAATTAACCATTGCCATACAGGATGAACGATCCCAGCATCAGGTGAGAAATTCGAAGTGCAATAATTTCATCCATCCTTTTCCTATTTTACCTTTTGCCAAGATTTACATTCTTAATTCTAATGGACTTATTATTGTCTTACTACATATAAATGAACCATCAATCTGCAGGAATGTTGAGATGTAACCCTGCTCCTTCTCCCAATCTTAGTTGTGTTATGCACCACTGTCATGATGATTATCTTGTTTCATATTTTTATATTCATCAATAATATTTTTTATTTTTTAACTTTGGTGCAGTAAATTAATTCTCACTCATGTAGCCTTATATGTTTTAAATGAGTTGAGTTATAATTTATTATTACTATTTATGTTTTTGGATACCATAAATATTACAATTTATAAGTGTTCGTCTTTTGGGGCAATCAACAATTTATTATAGTTCATAAATTGGGATTTTGATAGCATGGGAGGATTTTACACACTTGAGATGGTTTTGACTGAAAAGCGTGTGTTCGCTGTTGAAGTCTGGCTGTATGGCACTAAACTGGGTTTGTTAATCAATCTTCACTTCTTGAAAGCTATGTTTTGACAAAATCCATTCCATTTATTTTCCACTTTTCTTCAAGCAAATTCATTAGTTTTGGAGGCAGAAACTAATTCTGGATTGCAATCTCTTATGCTTAGACATCAATTGGAATCATGAATTGGTATCTATATTTTTCCCCCCATTTGATAAATACTCATTAAGCATTGCTGCCATATGTGAAATAATATGCATATAAATCCGTCTATATGTGTTTTTGTATGCTTGTGCACGTATATATTTGTCTACACGTAACATACTTTGATTTCATTCATTACATAGAAGAGCAGGTGTACTTGTGGTGTTTTAATATTTCCAAGCAGAATATAGGAGTACAGCTTAGAAAGAATTAAATCAGCTTTAGCTTACCTTATTTTTCTATGTAGAATAGAAAAAGGTTCCAGTTGTACATAAATTTTAGCATAGCTATATCTATTTGTTCCCATTTTTTATTATCGATCAATTTTTATTCACTTTCATCATCTCATGTTTTTCTATATCATCTACTAGAACAAGGCCAAAGCACTCAAAGTATTGTGTGCAAAGTTATATGAGAGGGAAAGAACTAGGATTCACGCAAGCCGTTCAAAACTTAGAGCAGAGCAGGTATTTCTTGTTTTATTTATTTATTTATTTTTTTTCCCTATTTTAAGTGCTGAGCAGGCATGGTTCCAATATAGGGATTAGAAAGCAACGCTATCGCCTTCTTTCACTTGATTTTTACTTTTTCACTCCAACAGATAGGCAGCGGGGACAGATCTGAGCGCATCCGAACATATAATTTTCCTCAAGGGCGCGTTACTGATCATCGCATCGGCATCACTAATCATTCAATAGATGGCATAATGCAGGGAGAGAATCTGGACATATTCATAGATGCTCTTCTTTTGCAGCAAGAGATGGATGCAATTGCTAATTTCAGCTCTACTCAGTGATTACACATTTACACTGACAGTTCTATCTGGGTCCCACATGCAGTTGTTCTGTTAAATATATAGGATCCCTTGTTAAGAAACGGAATAGACATCCGGAAAATCGTTCACGCTTTATACAACTATACCCGAGCTTAGAATTACATAAAAACAGATGTTATTTATGAGTTTATTACAAATTCTACGAGATGATTTCTTGTGTAAAATCTGCTCAGAACCCACGTAAATGCATATTCGTTCCAGCAGTTATAAATTGCAATGTGACGATCAATTCTCTTAAGTTAAATCAGCGTCCATTTGTTGTAGGGTTTTTCTCTTATTTCGTTGTTAAACTCATCTAAGGATCCGTTTGGTATGGTTTTTTATTTTGCTTTTACTTCTCGTAGAAAAACTTTTAGAGGAAGCTTTCGTAATTTTTATTTGAAAACTAATTTTTAAAAACACTTATTTCAGAAATGTTTTTAGGGGAAGCTACATTGGACTTCTTATAAAAACTCTTCTAACTAACAAAAGCCGAATAGGTCTAAAAGCTAACTCAAAAGTTTTTTTTGACTTTTCAAAAGTCATGCCAAATGAGTTTTACGGGTTTGATTTAGTCTTCTGACAACTTGTACAAAACTTTGGAGTTATTACAGATTTTAATTTAAGTTAGATATTTTGCAAAATCAACGAGACTTGTTAAAAGTCTTTATTAATTCTTGACGACAATCAATATTAGAGTTGGGAAGAGAATTACATGATATGGACATCAGATATAGCAAGAGTAAATCAAGTAAACCGAGCACAAAAAGATGCCGACGCCCTAAAGCACAAGCAACTGCAAGGAAACTACTTTGATATTGTTGGTCATCAAGGAAATTGGGGGCATATATGCATAGTTTTGTGAGTAATATATTCGAGCTCTCTACTGCACTGCCAAGAAGACACACAATCAAGGATGTAGCCAAGATTTTAATCTTGTGGGGCAAAAATCCGGAGGGTGGAGGGGGTGGGCCCCCCTCCTGGGGGTTTGGTGGCTTTGCACCTGATTTTTTTTTTTTTTAACTAACAGGATTGAAAACGACGATTTTGAGTACCAAAATATGCAAGTTAGATT